>OW052182.1:197574973-197678751 GCA_932526625.1 Rhingia campestris | reverse complement strand
CCGATGATGTCAATATAGCCCAGCAGCTGGACGGACCTATTGAAAATAGTGCCTTCCGTGTTAACACCTGCCCTACGCACTATCTGCTCCAATACGAGATTGAAGAAGTCACATGATAGCGCGTCTCCTTGCCGAAATCCGGTGCATGTTTGGAATAGTTTGGAGGAGCTACTTCCAAACTGCACGTTGCATCGCGTGTTTTTTTCAGCGTCCACGCGGACACAGCTGGAATCAGTTTTTGGCCGCGATTCCGGATTTGGCCATCGCCATATAGAGCTCCTGACGATATATGCTATCATACGCCGCTTTGAAGTCGATGAATAGGTGGTGAGTTTTAATTTGAAATTCGTTGGTCTTTTCCAGGATTTTACTCAGTCTGAAAATTTGGTCTATAGTCGATCTGCCGGGCTGGAAGCCACACTGTTACTTGCCGATTAGTGTTGCAGAACGTATAGACGTTCACACAGTACGTTGGATAGGATCTTGTTGTATGCAACATTAAGCAGGGATATGCCTCGATAGTTCTTGCCAGACATAGGATCGCCTTTTTTGTAGATGGGGCATATTGAGCTGATAGTCCAGTCATCGGGCATGTTTTCTTCCACCAATATTTGGTTGACGATTCGGTGCATGCTCCCTACCAAAACATGATCATCATTAAAAAAGCTCCGCTGGAAAGCCATCAGAGCCTGCGGGCTTGTTTTTCTTTAGCTTTTTTATAGCTATGCCAACTTCTTCTATACTAGGTGGTGACACTAGTTCTTTATTGACTGGACGTGGGTTCTCTTAGTGCCCTTTCACTCTCGGCACATGATGCCCACTAAGCAGCTGTTTGAAATGCTGCACATCCACTATTCCCTGCGCTTCGGTGACTAGGTTTCCTTCGCTGTCTCGAAGAGCCTGCGTTCCGGTTTTGTAGCCAGCAGCCAATGCATGGCTTTTTTTATAAAACTTTTGGATGTTGTTATGATCGCGCGTATCTTCGATCTCCTTGAGCTGGGAGGCTGCGTAGGCTCTCTTCTTTCTACGCAGGGTCTTCTTTTCCTCCTTTCTCCTGGCTCGATACTCTTCTCGCTGCCCTTGTTTTGCTCTGCAGTGCTTTCTTGTGTGCATCTTCTTTCACCTTTTTCTTGTACACGCATTCATCATCATACCACTCGGTACAGTGGTTTCGGCTACCTCCTTTATGATATCGCGATACTGGCACCACTAATTGTTGGCGTCTGTGGTAGGTGAGTGCACAGAGGAGAGTTTCATACTCAGGCGCTCACTGTAGGCTTTGGCTACTCCAGGTGTGCTACGGCGTCCAACGTCAAATTTCTTCTTCTGGGCAGTTCGCAGCTTCTCCTCGTTGGACAGTCGAGCTCTGAATTAAGCCGCGATAAGGAAATGGTCAGAGTCGACGTTTGCCCATCGGAATGTATGTACGTCGAGGGTGTTGGATGCGTACCACGCATCGATTAGCACATGGTCGATTTGGTTGCCGGTTCGACGGTCTTGAGAGCGCCAGGTTGTTGTGTGAATCCTTAGACTTGAGAACCTAATGCTACTTATCACCGAATTACGAGCTGCTCCAAAATCGATTAGTCGGTAGCCGTTGTTTGTTTTCGTTTCATGGATGCTGTGCTTACCGATTACTTGGTAAGCACAGAATCCAAAGATGTTTTCCTTTCCGACTTTAGCATTGAAATCCCCGAGTACAACTTTTAAATTTTGTTTTGAAATGTAGCTTTGATGCGGATCACAGAAAGACGATCACTTATCGGCTTGAAGTCAATGACTTTTGTCCTAAGCCGAGACGAACCCGCTTCCTAATACATGCAATCTTTTGTTGCAGCTGTAATAAATGTCGCAATTCTTTCTCTTCATTATACCTGATCCTATCCATCGTATCTCTTGGATTGCGGTTATATCTGCCTTGTACGGCGTGAGGACAGATTCAAGTTTTTGAGTAGCATCCGGAGCGTCCGAGGTGTAGAGAGTTCGTACATCCAGGTGCATACTCTCATATCATAATCCATTGACGTTCCGGGTCTTGTTGCCATATGAGGAGTTTCATTATCCGAGGCTGGTTGTGTCTCTCTCATAACTAATGGTTTTTTTTAATGGTCGGGAAGTTACCCCGACGGCACAACCCTCAACCTGGAGGCTCAGGCCCTTGTTTTTGACCCTAGGACAGCGGGCCGGAGATACCAATATCAGTAGCCCATTTTGGGATATGAGGGCTGCCGTTGACCCATGGAGGGCTCCTCCGCCACCAACTCTTTTCCAACACCCCGGCTTAGTTTTGGAAATCCCTATAGACCTGGTGTTCAAATATGTCGAAGCAGCTCATATAGGAATTACACTTACACTTCGATCTAACTGGAGTCATCGGCGCCATCGTTGACTCCATCTAGGGAATTCCTTCGCTGCCGCCTGAGAGCGACTGCTTTAGTGAGAGGACACTAAGTGAAAAAAACTCGACGTTATAATATGCCTTGTCTTCCATCGTCCAACAGCCGAAGTTATCATCCTTGTCGATTTTAATGTGACAATTGTGATTGTCAAATGGTAGACAATGCTGTTATATGAAACAACTTGAGTTTTCAGTTATCTGATCAACTCCAACACCCAGCCTTCTCAGCTGCTTTGACATATTAAAGCAACAGGTCATTTAGGAATCTCAAGGGTTAGTCAGGCCCCTTGAACAGAGATGATGGCGGAAGTCTAAAAGACCACAACAGAACACAAAGTATCCACTACGGATACTGATGGTCCCATGCGCTATCGGTTGGGGCTAATTACTCACGTAAAAAAAGACTCTTACGAAGCAACCACGAGCCCCGGAAAGGACTTACTTTATGGTTGACATTACTACTATACAGGAAACATGATGGGATGGACCGTTCAAATTGAGGATGAAAAATGTGACAACTTCTACGGACTATGTTATAGCGAAACAGAAACAGCGACTATTTGGATGTGGATTTGTTATAGTGTCAGACTTAAGCAGAAAGTCTTATGCAAGAAGTCTTATGCTGGAAAAAGATCGTATTACGAAAGTTCGATGTCAATATCGTGCTGCGAGATTTTAATGCAAAGGTAGAAAGGGAAGACACCTTTAGTATTGTCTGGAAACACAGCCTGCACGCCTGGCAACGAAATGAAACTAAAACCAGCACACGGTTTCCTTACCTCGATTTGCATAAGGGTAGATGGCGTGCTAAAGATCAACAAACGGTCATGTCCAAACATTCCGAGGTGATATTATCGACTCGGACCACTCGGACCTTCTGTCAAGCAAAACGAAACATTGAATATAGGCGACGACACCGAAGACTACCAACCCACCCTCCTAAGTGAAGCGAGAATAGCAATATCTAAACATAACATAACAAGGCTTTCGGAAATAACGGGCTTCCAGCCGAGCTTAATACAGCCGACGGAGATGATTTGGTAAGTAGCATTCACCAACCTGTTACCAACATTTTGTAGGACGAAAGTATGCTTGAAAATGGAACCTCAGCATCGTTTCCCCAAGCCATAAAAAAGGAGACCCTCTGAAGTGCGTCAACTGCAAAAGCATACGTCTCCTCAACATCGCTTACAAGATCCTATCTGCTGTAGTATTTGAACACCGCTTACTAACAACCTGATCCAATCTTCACACTTCGTTAGATCTTGGAGAACAACACCCAAGAAGTCCAATTCGATAACCACCAACTTTTCATCGATTTCAAAGCCACGTTCGACAGCATTTATAGAGACGAGCTATACAGAGCCATATAAAGGTTTGATATACCGCCCAAACTCGTCCGTCTGTGTAGGATGACGATTGAGAATTCACGCTGCTCTATCAGGGTTCGAAACGACCTCACCGACATATTCGATACCAACAAAGGATTTAGGCAAGGCGATCCTCTGTCATGTGGCTTCTTTAATTTTATTCTTGAAAGGATTGGGCAAAACTCCCGAGCCAACACCAGAGGCACAACTTTCCAAAAATCGGTGCAACTACTAGCATACTCAGACTCAACGTGATGTCATAGCCACGTTTGCTAGTATAGAGAAGGCAGAAGCGGCAAAAAAAAAACGAAAGGGCACGCAACATCGACGAATTGGACAGAACGTCACCATTGACAGATATAACTTTGAGGTAGTACGGGACTTTGTCTACTTCGGCTCCACTATTAACTCTGAAAATGATATCTTGTCAGAAATTAAACGAAGAATTACTCTTGCCAACCGCTGTTTCTTTGGAATTAGAAGGCACTTAAGTCGTAAAGCCGTCACTCGAACGATTAAGGAGATCCTTTATATGACCCTGATCATCCCAGTCCTGCTCTACGGCACTGAAGCATTGACCATGTCAAAAGCGGATGAAGAAATCCTTGGTCGATTCGAGAAAAAAATTCTACGAAAAATCTTCGGTCCCGTTTGCGTTGACAGGCTATGGAGACGAAGAACTATACGCATTGGACGTTTTAGATGGCTAGGACATGTAGAACGAATGGACAAAAATACATCGACTCGCACAGTCTTCGATTCCCAGCCACACAAATGGCAGACAATTCACAGTACAAAACATTCGACGAAGAATAATTTAGTGCTTCAAGGGTTTTTTTGGAAAGAATCTGGCTGAAATTTTGGAAAGCCTGGTTTTCCTTTAATGAGAAAAAAAACAAAGCCCGTGTATAAACTTTTTGTTGCATTTAAAATAAACAATTTTGGGGTAGTTTTTGACGCTAAATCTTAACGTCTGTATGAAGTTTTTTTTAGCTTTCCATGCCAATGGATATCATTTTCAAATTCGTCAGAATATACCGATTGATCAACCAGTGTAAATGCTGTTGCTCTTCTTGGGATTCGAATTACTACATGGCAAAACGCAGACATATCCAAGCCTTTTGTCGGTACTTTAGAATTAAAAGGAAGCTGACTAGCAATCACCTAGACCGGTCGTCAGTATTGTGTCTTTTATGTCTGTGGTAATAATGGAAAGGAAATTTAGAGTGGACGTGTGTAACAATCTTATCTTTTTTCGGCTTACGTCCACATTTCCAAATATAAACCAGCTGTCTTGGCACTAAGTGAAACATAGGTGGGGGCGAATTCTGACTTATCAGAATTAACCCTACCTGGATATAATTTAGTACCATTATTCTTTTTCACCACGGTCTCGCCATATATATACGTAGTGATGCAGTCTACCAAATTCAACCTCAATACGACCAAAGTTCCAATACGGAATTTATATATGGCTGAAATTCCATGTACGTAGGCATTTAATCCACTACTGCTTTATTTATACGATTCCTAACCTTGACAGTAATTCAACTCTTAACGAATTTGGTGCACTGTCTGACTCCATCTCTAGAATTTTATCCCAGCTTCCTTACACTGAAATCGTCATTGCGGTCGATTTCAATTTACACAATTCTTCGTGGCTTCAAAATTCTGGATAGACAACACCCAAAGGAAGGATATTGATATCTTTGCTGAGGTAAATAAACTAAACCAGCTTTTAAATGAGCCGACACGCATGCCGGATATTTACAGTTCTCACGCTGATAATTACACCATTTATGTATTATCGCCTCTAGGTTCGTCAGACCACTGTATTATATCAACGAATTTCTCTTACTCCAACCACACAGTTAAAGAACAAATTCCCTAAAAGACTGTATGGCAATACGAGAAAGCCAATTGCGAAGCATTAAACAGTGTTTTTAGGAATTTTAACTGGTCACTATGTTTCCTCGATAGTGACGTGGATGCTGCTGCTGATATGTTATCAAACATCATTCTCCTTGGTATGAGATCTTTTATTCCTAACAGAATCAAGAGTATCAGACCAAAGGCAAAAGGGTGGTAGGACTTGAGCTGCAAAGAAGCTATCAGGTTGAGAGAGACAAACTTTCGGTTCTACAAGACCAACCCAACAGAGGAAAATTGAATAAAGTTCAAACAAGCCAGAAATGACTGTAATGCCCTTTTAAAGCGTGTCAAATTCCTCTATGACCAAAAGTTGAGGCAAGAAATTCTTCAATGTCCCAGAGGTAGAAAAACTTTTGGTCATTTGTTGAAAATATAAAAAATTCGGCCTCATCATCAGTTCCGACGCTCATTCACAATGACATTCCAGATGTCAGCTCTTTAGACAAAGCCAATCTGCTTGCTGCGCATTTCGCAGCCAATTCTACATTGCTAGACTGTGTTCAGTCTCCTCCTGTACTTGAGAACGTAGATAATTTTATGGGACAAATTCACTTTCGTACTCGTACAGTTGCAAGAGTTTTATTTGATCTTGACATTCACAATTCCGCTGGTCCAGATGGTATATCCCCCATCATTCTGAAGAGGTGTTCTTCTACGCTAGCAAAACTACTGCGTACGCTTTTCTATCTATCCTACTCATCAGGACTCTTTCCGAGTAGATGGAAAACAGCATTTGTCCAGCCTGTACCAAAAAAAGGCGAATCTTCTTCTCTCTCCAACTACCGACCAACTGCACTTACGTCCCTTCTTTCCAAGGTCATGGAAACGCTGATAAATCGTCAGGTTATGAAATATCTCGAAACACGAAAACTTCACAGCAACAGGTCTACTGCTGATTTGATGACATATCTCACCGAAAAGTAAAACCAATTAATCCACCATGGTGGCGAAAGCAATATTGTTGCGCTTGATATTTCAAAAGTATTTGACAGGGTTTGGCACCAAGCCCTTTTGTCGAAAATGCGTGCATTTGGAATCGACGAAAAACTTCTTCTATGGATTAGACATTATCTTTCGAAACGTTCAATTCAAGTTGTTTTGGATGGTTTCAAGTCTGCAACTCACCAAATAAATGCTGATGTCCCTCAAGGCTCAGTTTTGTCTCCGACTCTCTTTCTCATTTTTATAAATGATCTCCTGTCTGCAACTTCTAATCCAATTCATTCCTTCGCTGATGACAGTACCCTCAGCTTCTCATATTTGTTTTCTGGTCCTCGTCCGTCACCTTCGAACGTGGACTCTAAACGCCAAAATATGTTAAGCTCATTGAATTCCGACCTTCACAGCATTATCAAATGGGGTAAATCCAACAGAGTGGAATTCAATGCTTCCAAAACACAATGCTGTCTGCTGTCATTAAAGGGACACCAAAATCTACAGCCATTATCCATTAATGTCACTTACTTCGAAGAAACCGAAAAACTTTCCATGCTAGGTATGTGTGTTAGTAACGACTAACGTTGGAACGACCACATATTCGAAGTCGCTAAAAACGCAGCGAAATGTCTAGATTTCGATTTGAGAAATATTTCACCCCTTCTGATCTGGCCACAATATATAAAGCGTTTATACGCCCTAAGCTTGAGTTCAACGGCCACGTCTGGTCGGGTGCACCAAAAACAATATTGCACCTCCTAGATAGGATTCAAATGCGTGCGAAAAAACTTATACGAGACATTAGAATAGCGAACTCTTTAGTTTCGCTAGAACATCGTCAAAATATCTCCTGCCTTACACTGTTTTATCGCTATCTTAACAACAAATCCTCAAATGAAATAGCCAGCTGCATTCCCCCCATTCAACAATTTAGCCGCAATACTCGTTACGCTATGAATGCAAATAAGTTTACCCTTAAGCCTATCTTCGGACGAACGCTGAAATATAGAGATTCGTACATAAACCGAACAACACGAATGTGGAATGCTCTATCAAACTCTGTTTTCCCTTTCCATTATAACCTACAGGCATTTAAAACCAATGTGCATCGGTACCTCCTTTCTTCTTATCCCGAATTTCCTTAATGCCCGCACTGTGCTAAAACATATAAAGGTTATTCAAAACCCCTTGAGTGCGAGCAAATTATAAAAAAAAATCTTTGTCAGTGAAAAGAAACCAGGTGTTGTTACTTTTGGGATTTGAACCAGGGACCCTGCCCTTAATAGGCCACTTCACTATAGATCTGGACTAACAGAAATCAACACCAAACAAGTACTACTATGTATAATACTCAATTGCAGTTTTTGTTTTTAGATACATTTTACATCAATGCGAGTGTTGCTATATTTTTACGCAAGCCTGCGAACTTGCCGTTTCTTCTGAATGTCAACGGCTAACCGAAGAGTGTAGGTGAAGTAATGGTCACCGTAACTGAAAATAAGTCAGTACGCATAAATCCTGTCAAATGTCTAACATAAGAATTAATGACTCGATTTCTCCAAAACTTTGCCACGTCAAATGACTAACAAATAAGCCCGATAAAAATAAATTACTCGCATCCGCTAAGACTTTGTAAAAGTTTCAGCGAAGAGTTAGACTTCTAAAGTCTGCTCTTAACAAGTAACAAACTCCAACATTCTTCCATTGAAAACGATATCTATACACAAATCCATTCATCCTTAACCCAAATCGATCATACCCACAATCGCACTTAGTCCGCTTGTCCATTTTAAATGAACCGTTTTCATGGATATGGCATCAATGCCATTTCTAAATTGGCAAACACAAACTTTATCATTAGAAGCCATGAATGTCGAAATGATACAGTCGTCTGCTGTATGCCCCTACTGCTGGCGTTGTGCTTGTGCTCCATCTCACCACCAACACTTCACTTTGAATGGCATACTTCGTCTATTTACAACTATTCCAAATAACAAACAACATTTATTATCCTTGCGCACACAAATACAATACCCCAATGTATCGGTTACATGAGCTCCTTTAGAGTATCTCTTAGCTGCTTCGACACGACTACGATGTCAACATTCAACTAACACTCAACCAGGCAATCTCTTACGACATACACCCCCGATACCATCAGTAGCAGCAGCAGCGGCTGTAGGGCAGAGAAATGACGACAAGTGTACTACTACTTGAGGCTGTCATCTATCTCTCTCCGGGCATCCTGTCGCTCCCTGTATGTTATAGTAGTTCAAGAGGATTTCATTATTAAATGATCTCGATATCGTATCCTTTGGTCACGCCCCACCTACCCGCCCAAATCAATTCGATGGCATGCTTCCGCTCCAAGTCGAGAATTTAATATTTCATTGCTCGTTATTGCCTGTATCGCCCCCCACCTGTCTGTGGTGCATGTGGACACTGCTGTCAAAGTCACTCCAGGATGGTGAGTATTATCATCGTCGTTAGCGTACGAATATCCTGGACAATTCCAATTGACTTCAAAGTCACAATTATTCGATTAGACCAGCGTGTGTGTGTGGTAATCGAGAAGCCATTTAAAGTTAATTAAACCGTTGGCTCATCAAAGTTATTTTCCAATGTCCTTATCGGTGGCTGACATCCTGCTTATTAGGTAGCATACACGTGCTGCCCTCACCCGTATGTGAATTATCGAGCAGGCTTTTGTGGCTTATTGTGTTTGGTTTTGATCTTCGCTTGACTGCTGCCTGGAGCTATGGTCTGGATATCCCTTCACTAGGTCATGAACTAGTGAACTTCAAGTGGTGGCAGGATACCGACTTGTACTTTGTTCATATTCTCGTCATCATCACGATTGTCCTACTCACACCTTAGTAGGGCGGGTAAAGGCAGCAGAGCGCAGCAATTTAAAACAATAAAATTGAAGCTTGTCCCGTTCTTTGTTTTTGCTCACTTTTTGTATCCTCGTTGTGTTCGTTGTGATGGTGTATTGTGTACAGGAGTCTCATGTACTTTGGCAAACAGGTCACGTAAAGGTGGAGCTGTGTAGTCCGCTTAGCTGGTGCTGCTACGACGGCCGCCTTCTAGAATGAGTCGTGGTTGTGTTGGTGGGCGTTAGCTATTGTTGGCCTGGATTTTTTTTTTCAATTTACTTGCTATGCTACTCTGGGCACGAGGGGGGTTAATCTTTTGTGTGTTATTGCCGTGTTTGGTCCTTGTTGCTGCATGCCAAATAGTGCAGAGGACGCAGAGAACTCTGTTGCAGGTGTTTGCACTGGAGTTCTTTATGGAGCTCCAATGTATTATAGCTGTGCTCTGAAGTCGTTAATTGGGTGAAGTGGATGACGGAAAAGGAAATGGAAAATGTAATGAGCAGACCGGTAAGTAGTGGGACGGGCATGGGCAATTTGATTAAAGTGAGCTAACTGAAGGCTTTTGAATGAACGGGGATTCAATGGATGGGTGAGACTGCAGTGCTGTTTCTTTTTGGATGGTACTCAATATTTAACAGAGGCTTTTACGTTTATAAAAGCATGTGGGTATTTATTATTTTATTCATGATCTGTGGGAGTGCCATTCGAAAGGGGAAATCTGAAAGACATCTGAGAAAATCTGAAATTTAACTGCTATAGTCGTCATGTTGTTTTAAAGGACGTTGCTGGGTGGCACAGTTTCTCTTACACTATCGAAATGGTAACAGAACAATTTCAGGGAAATTCCCTAAGGTATCTTTACTATCAAATATTTCATCAATTAGCTGGATAGTTGACAGGATAAGTGCTTACCATCGAAGAGCCGTATAGGCTATGATTTGGATTTAAGCTCTCACAAGGATTTTTGTTGTAGAAAGAAAGTAGGCACTGAGTGTCGTTAACTTGGGCAATGCTTTTACGTTGTAACATTGATTACATGTCACTTCTGCTTATTTTACAATTCCAGTGATAAACTGGTCGCATTCAACCAGTTTTTACTTACTTAACGTAAATGTGTGCTTAACAGGAAAGCTACAGCCTAAGAACTATCGGAACCCCTAAGCTACTACAAGGCATTACTGCCATCCTGAAAATACGGTAGGATGCACCAGGCAAATAAATGATGAAAACCCCGAGTTCTAAAATATATTCTCTTGTTCCGTGTATAGTGAGCAGCAACAGCGGGTAGTAGGAGCGGATGATATTGTTAAGGAGCTCCGGGACAAAACTTATGCTAGGATATTTTATCGATATCCTAAATTAGCAGTACTGTTGCAAAACATAGACTACCCATTGGCACGTCTGGTAATGGACGTACTCTAAATGGTTTTTTAGCGGAATACATAATGCCAGTATAGCCAATACACAACAACACCTAGATGTCAATAAGGGAGATGCCGATCTACAGATCCAGAAACGCATATCAAATTGATCACATAGTGATAGACAAGACCCATGTATACATTATTTTGGATAACTGGGCATTGTAATGGCCTAACATCAACTACCTTGCAAAAAACTATGACAATGTTTAATATTGCAGACTACCCAGAACTTTGCGAAAGACGCAAACTTAAGCTGAACAAGGCTACTAGAAATAAGGCGCTCTATATTGGACGTTTAAGATGGACACTTAGAACGAATGAACATTCCGGCTCGCAGAGTCATTGATTACCAGCCAGACGTCGGATGCAGTACGAACTTGGAGTGCGCAACTGAAGGTAATTAGCTAAGGACCGGGCCAATTGGAGTGGCATGTTGGTTGATGCCCAGGTTCATTTAGGGCTGTAGATCCAGTTAACAATAATGTGGATTTGAAATCGATGAATAGGTGGTGGATATAAATTTAGAATTCTTGGGGTTTGTCCTGAAACTGCCGAAGTATAAAGATTTGATTAGTTGTGGAATCTCCTAGCTTAAATTACTGATAAGGGCCGATTGTGGTCAGACTAATGTATCCTGTAGAATGGAACCTCAGCATCGGACCTGATCCGCCCTCTCACAGCGGTTTTAGGCCAGGAAAGTTCTCACACTTTGGCAGATCCTGAAAAAAACCCAAGAAGTCCAAATCGATACCCACCACCCATTCATCGATTTCAGAGCCGCATAAGACAGCATTTATAGAGACGAGCTATACAGAGCCAAGTCTAGTTTTGGTATACAGCCCAAACTCGTCTGTTTGTGCAGGATGACGATGGAGAATTCTCGCTGTTCCATCAGGTTCAGAAATGAACTCACCAACACATTCGGTACCAAAAAAGGATTTAGGCAAGCCGATGTACTGTCATGTGACTTCTTTAATTTGATTCTGGAGAGGATTGTGCAAAACTCCCGAGCCAACACCAGAGTAACAATTTTCCAAAAATCGGTGCAACTACTACCATACGCTGATGATATTGCAATCATTGGTAGGACTCAACGTGATGTCATAGCCACGTTTGCTAGTATAGAGAAGGAAGCGGCAGAAAAAAACGAAAGGACACACAACATCGACGAATTGGACAGAACGTCACCATTGACAGATATAACTTTGAGGTAGTACGGGACTTTGTCTACCTCGGCTCCGCTATTAACTCTGACAACAACATCTCGTCAGAAATTAAACGAAGAATTACTCTTGAAAACCGCTGTTTCTTCGGGCTAAAAGGAAATTTAGTAGTAAAGCCCTCACTCGAACTACTAAGGAGATCCTATATAAGACCCTGATAATCGCAGTCCTTCTCTACGGTGCTTAAGCATGGACCGTATCAAAAGCGGATGAAGAAATCCTCTCGATTCAACAGAAAAATTCTTCGAAAAATCTTCGGTCCCGTTTGCGTTGATGGGCTATGAAGACGAAGAAGAGCCGTACAGCGACATGCCCCTAGTTAAACAAAAACTCCGCATTGAACCTTTAAGATTGCTAGGATATGTAGAACGATTGGACACCAATACTCCGGCTCGCAGAGTCTTCGATTCCCAGCCACCCGTCGCACGCAGTAGAGCAAGACCTCGCTTTAAGTGGAGCGCACACGTAGAAACCGACCTCATCCAACTTGAAGTGCGTAACTGGAGCCAGTTAGCTATACTTATTTACTTACTTAAGTGGCGCTACAGTCCTGGATGAACCTGGGCCTCAACCAACATGCCTCTCCAACTATTCCGGTCCTTAGCTAACTGCCTCCAGTTGCGCACTCCAAGTTGGTTGAGGTTGGTTTCTACTTGGGTTAGCTATAAGGACCGGGCTAACTGAAGAGGCACATTGGTTGAGGCCCAGGTTCATTCCGGAATGTAGCGCCACTTAAGTTATTTATTAAGTATCCTTACTGAACTTAGGTAAGGTAGTCGGTAGTTTTCGCTGTCGTCGCCAAATTGAAAGGTTCTTTCTGCCTGACAGTTCGTCATCGCAGAAGTCTGCAAAAGTGGTTCTTCCATATTCTAAGCATCGACTGTTACTCAACTTCGACCTTTCCTCGTTGTTCATCTCGACAGGATTCTGCATCTTTAATCCCTCGGTTTGACATTTACACGTTGGTTAAACTTTCGGACATTATTCTTAAAGTGGCACCCTCCTATATCGTCGATAGCGCGCTTTTCTTGCTCTTTCGTCTTCTTTCTGAAAAGCCAGTGTTCTTCAATCATTCTTCGCATATAAAGCAGAATGACAGCTCTTGTCTTCACCTGCAGTTTTATGTTTTAGGCTCTGTTTTGGATGCGAGCATCAGTAGGCATTCCTCGTCGAACCAGAGGTTTTTGGTTGGTGGGCGCTATAAACCTACCAAATCAGTTGCGGTCAATCTAAGGGCGTCGTTGAGGCCATCTTGATGGTATCCATTGGTCTATTAGGCTGCTGGTGGTAGTCGAAAATAGAGAAATACTTGAAAAGATTTGAGGGTCTCTTGCCTTTTGACATCAAGATTTTCTTTACAGCATTTATGATTTGTTTTACCGTTCTTACCTTGGCTGCAATAAGGTAGTGGTTCGAGTCGATTTAGGCTATCTACATACTCGGACATCCAAAATACAGGTCGTGTGCTTTTTGTCTATCGCAATGTGATCAATATGATTGACTTTTCGTTGATCTGGAGTGCGCCATGTTTCCTAATGGATATCAAGGAAACCGTGTGCAGATTATAGTGGAATTCATTCTGCAGCGAATTTAATTAGCCTAAATCCATTGCCAGACGTGATGTCATGTAGGCTGTTGTCGTCTATTCCTAAATTTACATTTAAATCTCTTAGCACGATTTTAACTCCGGTAATCCCTCATAAATTTTGCCAAGGAGCTCATATCATATTTTTCCTCTGTCGGAGAGGGATCGCCAGCATTAGGCGAATTTGGTCTTGATGCGAATTTTCACAATGTGTCTGGCACTTATAACAAATCCGCATCGGAATAATCGCTGTTTCTGTAACACGGACCGTAGTAGCAGTCTCTCATCCCTCTTTTAACCGGTCTTTCCCATCGTAGTTTCAGGATACCAATAATGTCTGCTTTGTAGCAGCTTATGGCTCTCGCTAGTTTTTTGTCAGCACCTCTCCTTTTTAAAGTTCTCACATACCAGGTGCAGATAAAAACGTCGTTGTCGTTAGCTATAAAAACAGTCCTTTTCAAGAGTCTTGGTTACTTCGTAACAGTTTTTTTTGTTCATGCCCAAAGCACAACCCGCATTATTTTGGGGTAAGTCCATTTGTTTACTTAGGTCGGACAGCAGGTCGGATATTCCATGTTAGTCATTCTAACCTGGCTGTTTACAGTGTTGCTGTTTTTCATCTTGTTATCAACACTCGAACTTATAAGTCAAGCCCGGTTGGATGAGACTGCAGTATCCAATGGTTTTCACTTCTAGGTAAAATAAGCGCAATTAATGTGTAGCCAAAGTTACATGGACTGGACATTGTCAATTTAACGCCGATTAGAGTTCGTCCTCGTTCTACAATATCCAAATGTCGCAAGTACGATTGTCAAATCGTATTTCCGACATGCTCCACCATATAGGGTCTCCAGTCTCTTCAGTAGGGCGTATGCACATAATAACACTGATCTTGCAAAATGCTGTTCTGATACGGATCACAGCCTGTCGATGAATAATCGACTTGAAGCCAATTACTGTTCATTTCATTTTTCCAGGCTCATTAGTACCCAGGGCTTAGCCTTTTCTAAAAACCATTCATCGACCTCCTGTTATATGCCGAATCTGAATGGCTAAGTTGAGATAAGCTTTTCTTGACAATTGATATTAATCGGATGAATTGTCAGATCATCACGAGAGGAGGCCAGGTGAAAAATCATTTAGGTGTTGCTACAGCTTGGAATCGAACACAGGACTTCTACGCGGCAGATCGTTGCATCACTGATCCTTTTGATTGTATTTCTATAAACACGGAAATGTATTTTTTGAGTATCTCTCAGATTATCAGGTGCCTACTGGAAAGTCATTTTTCCATGGTTCTACTGAGTCGGAGTATTATTTGGAGGATCTGTTATTCAAGGCTGTTCTCTCTCTCGCAACTAATTTTTATGTAGGAGGGCAGTTCAAATTTATCAGATACCCCAGGGATATAAAGGGATTGATCGTTGCCGTGGGCCTTCTGGCATATCCACCACTATCTCTATTTAAGATGTCTGACTAACTCATTGAGATTCCTAGATGACCTCTTATCCGATTATGCCAAAGCAGCTCATGACGGAGTCAGTGGCGCGATGGTTATTGCGATGAAATGCAGCGCAGAAGTTCTGAGTTTGATTCCATCCCAGCCGTGGCAACACCAAAATATTTTTTCACTGTGCCCTCCTCTCATGATGATTGTCAAGGAAAGCTTATTTTAACTTCGCCACATGTAAAAGAAGGTCCCACCATCGTGCAACAAATACATGAATGGTTGTGAGAAAAAGCTAGAACCTGGGCACTTACTAGCCTTTTGGGACAAAAGGATTTTTTTTAGCTTATGTAAGAGGTTCACTTTGTCGATGTGAGCTGGGACTGTTGACGCCTTGTTTGACCGTCGTCGCTTGCTTGTTGAACGTAATTTCTAGAGTTTGTGTAGGTGTATGGTGTCTCCAGGGCCAATCGTCCCACGCCTATGTAGCTCCTATGTCCGTTGGATGAAAAAATGAAAACGTCTGCCCTTTACCATCGAACTTTTGCTTTTGAGCCCCTAATGCGATGGCAGAAACAATTCGTTATGATGTAGGTTCCATGGTCATTCTGACCCACCCGACATTGTAGTGTCATCCTCACCCATCGATCCATTCAGGCGATCCGGATATTGCTAGTAGCGAATCACCCAAAATCCGTTGGTTTTCGATGACAGTGTATTCCTGTGGATCACCTATCGCAATTTCAATTTATCGTTGGTCCGTTGTGGGTATCTCCACTCTTCCTGGAGCAGTGTCGCAAGGAGGTTAAAATCTTCAGAAGTGGAACTTATCATCCACTTAGTTGCACTTAATGTACCTCTTAAAGTGGCCTGATGTGAATGTCGTGGAATACTTTCTCCTGATTCTGGGTTTGTGAACAAGGAAAATAGGAAACAAATGGAGTTAAAGGAAACACCGTGAGCCTTGTTGTGGTTAAACGTTTCGTGTCAATGTTTTGGAGAAGCTAGGTTTGACTCCTTGTATGTATCGTTAATGTCAGTTATAATGTTTTCAACGATAAATCTTTTTCTTCTCTGGTATTATATTTGTTCAGATCGAGTTCAACGTCGCATCTTGGCAGTTACTCATTGGTTCTATTGAGGAGCCTTTACAAATTGCCCTTAGTGATGTCAATCTAATTGTTGATGGAAACGTCAATATGTGGATGTCACTGATGGATATGTATATTTTGTGACTCAATTTCCATTTATTCTTTCAAAGACCAAAGCTTTATATAACACATCTTCCCATGGAGCTCAGCAAATGACAAATCTGTATTTAAATAGCTTTTCCATCTCTCTAGAATAACAAAATCCCTATTCCATTCACAATTTCTATAACTTTTATCCATGGAATAATAGTATTTAAAAGAAAAAAAATCCTTTATCCTTTCAGAGAACTATCAGATCAAAGGGAATCTGCATCATGTCGCTTTTTCCCTTTTACGGTAGCAAGCAAGAATAGAAATTGCATAACAAACCTGTAACTTTTCACATGAAATGATTTCCTCATCCCCTCTCCCTCTCCACTTTACTATTCGGTAGATTTAACATGTAAAAAGGATGCCTCACTCCCATACCAAAGGAGCTGAATAAATGCGTACAAAAGTGCAGCCACCAAAGGGCCATTATGAGGCAAACGTCTACTTTCAGTTGCACTGGCAGCGTCCATGTGATGTTTGCAACAAAATACACACATACTTGCACTTACTCTGTACATATTGGCAGTCAAAGGAAACACTTACAACAACACAAAAAAAACGAAGATGAAGAAGAAAAAATAAATCGCAATCCATAACACAAAGTGGCAGTCAGATGTAATTTTCATCTGAGATGGCAATGTGCTTGGCAAAAGGCTCCTTTTTACTGGAATTTATTTTGACAGATGTATATTAAAGTTTGAATGTAGCTAGATACTTCAAATCCATGAATAGTTAAAGTCATCGATAAAACAAAATATGACGGTAGAAAATTGGGTTTGACAAACAATGAAATTCCTGTGAAGTGCTGCCAGGAGTTGTGAAAGTGGTTTTAATATAAAATGAAAATATTTCCGGTTCCTTAACTTCGTAAACCATCTCCTTGCGAAATGCAAAGCCCTATGATCCTATTAGGTACCCTTTTGATACCCACAACGCATAGGATATGAAACTGGTGGCTTAAAACTACTGCGGTGGCATCATTAAGTACCATCGGATTGCAATCCTACAATGCACACAAACTCACACACACACACTCGTGTAAACAAAAATTTCATGAAATTCCAGATTTAACGATTGTCCGAACGTACCTACATGCGAAAATCTCGCACCCTTCTGGTAGGTTGAGCAAGTATAACCCCTGCGTCCGGATATACCGAAAGGGTGGATCCAAAACGTAGTAGAACGTAACCAAAGTAACAATTTTAAGCATTAAAAGCTTAACGACCACCTTGGGAGCTATAAATTCTTGCAATTAATTTAATTTATGGTTAATTGCTGTAGTAACGCATTCTTTACTTGCAGTGTCCGCCTTGTTGGAGAATTTTTTTTTAAGCGCAAAGGTGTATCCGGTTGATAATTGCGGTGTCGATATAGCCAGAGGTGTTATTTTTCTTTCCAGCTCTTTATTTTAATTCTTTAGCTTGACCTTAATTTGGATTCAATTACGAACGCAAGTGGCGAATCTTGGGGGAAATCGGCCTCCAGATAAGGTTGGGTATGAACGTTTTTTTTTTTTTTTTTTAATGGCTTTTTGCGGTAAGCTGGTTTGAGTTATTTTACGAGGTTTTAATCTTAAGCGACGCAAATGGGCGTGGTATGGATGAATGAAATGAGCCTTGACGGGGAAGAATTGAAGACTGATTATGGAACAGGTAAAACACAATCTGTCTTGTATTCATTTTGATTTGACCTTTGGAAGGTATAGCTTGGTGAGATAAACCTGTAGTTAGGCGTTTATTGTCACTTATTTTTTCTTCATAAGAAATCTACTTCGGTATGTTAAGCGGTACTGATAGCAATGTTGGATGATAACCAAAAGCTTGGTTTATCTTTTCGGAAGCACAGCTCGTAGGGTTGTCGAAAATAACATTCAGTACTTTTGAAATGATTTACTTACTTACTTACTACAGTAGCGCTACAGTCCGGGATGAACCTGGGCCTCAACCAACATGCCTCTCCAATTGGCCCGGTCCTTAGCTAATGCCTCCAGTTGCGCACTCCAAGTTGGTTGAGGTCGGTTTCTACTTGTGCGCGCCACTTAAGGCGAGGTCTTCCTCTACTGCGTCCGACGTCTGGCTGGGAATCGAAGACTCTGCGAGCCGGAGTATTGGTGTCCAATCTTTCTACATGTCCTAGCAATCTTAAACGTTCAATGCGGAGATTTTTTTAAATAGGGGTATGTCCTTGTACAGCTCTTATAGTTCGTGGCTTAATCTTCGTCTTCATAGCCCGTCAACGCAAAAGGGGCCGAAGATTTTTCGAAGAATTTTTCTCTCGAATCGACCAAGGATTTCTTCATCCGCCTTTGATACGGTCTATGCTTCAGCGCCGTAGAGCGAACTGGGATGATCAAGGTCTTATATAGGATCTCGTTAGTAGTTCGATTGAGGGCTTTACAACTAAATTGCCTTCTTAGCCCGAAGAAACAGCGATTGGCAAGAGTAATTCTTCGTTTGATTTCTGACGAGATGTTGTTGTCAGAGTTAATAGCGGAGCCGAGGTAGACAAAGTCCCGTACTACCTCAAATTTATATCTGTCAATGGTGACGTTCTGTCCAATTCGTCGATGTTGTGAGTCCTTTCGTGATGACAGCATATACTTAGTCTTACCCTCATTTACTGCTAAACCCATTTTCGCCGCTTCCTTCTCTATACTAGCAAACGTGGCTATGACATCACGTTGAGTCCTACCAATGATGTCAATATCGTCAGCGTATGCTAGTAGTTGTACCGATTTTTGGTATTCTGGTGTTGGCTCGGGAGTTTTGCACAATCCTCTCAAGAATCAAATTGAAGAAGTCACATGACAGCGCATCGCCTTGCCTAAATCCTTTTTTAGTATCGAATGTGTCGTTGAGATCGTTTCCGACCCGGATGGTGCAGCGATAATTCTCCATCGTCATCCTACACAAACGGACGAGTTTGGGCGGTATACCAAAACTAGACATGGCTCTGTACAGTTCGTCTCTATAAATGCTGTCATATGCGGCTTTGAAATCGATGAATAGGTGGTGGGTATCGATTTGGACTTCTTGAGTTTTTTCCAGGATCTGCCGAAGTGTGAAAATTTGATCGGTTGTGGACTTTCCTGGCCTAAAACCACACTAAAAAGGGCCAATCAGGTTGTTGGTAAACGGTTTCAGGCGTTCACATATAACGGCAGATAGGATCTTGTAGGTCATGTTGAGTAGACTTATGCTTCTGTAGTTGGTGCAGCTCAGCGGGTCTCCTTTTTTGTGGATCGGGCAAACGATGCTATAAGGTTCCATTCTTCAGGCACATTTCATCTGACCAGATTTGGCTTATGAGTTGGTGGATGTTAGTTACCAAGTCATCTCCGCCAGCTTTATAAAGCTCAGCGGGAAGGCCGTCATTTCCGGCGGCCTTATTAAGCTTGAGTTTAGATGTTGCTATCCTTCACTTAGGTTGGGTGGTTGGCAGTTTTCGCTGTCGTCGCCAATATTAAATGGTTCGTTCTGCCTGACAGCGGAATGTTATTCGTCATCGCCGTTTAATAGTCTGCAGAAGTGGTTCTTCCATATCCTCAGCATCGACTGTGTCTCAACTACGATATTTCTTTGTTCAATTCGACAGGATTCTGTTCGAGCCTTGTAGCCTTGGCTTTGACGTTGTACACTTTGGTAAAACTGACGAACATCGTTCCTGGAGTGGCACCTCTCTATATCCACGATCGCTCGCTTTTCTTGCTCTTTTTTCTTCTTTCTGAAAAGCCGATGTTCTTCTCTTCTTCTTTGCCTATAGAGCTCAATGGCAACTCTTGTCTTCACCTGCAGCTTAGACTTGTAGGCCTCGTTCTTGGCTGCGAGCATCTGTCGGCATTCCTCATCAAACCAGGGGTTTCTTGCTGGTGGCCGCGAGAAACCTAGCACATCAGTTGCGGCTGATCTAATGGCTTGTTGGCATCGTTGCCATTGTTCTTCGATATTAGATGCTGGTGGTGTTGTGTGAATCGAGAGGTTAAGTGATACGTGGTGCGCGAAGGTCTTGGCGGTCTCTGGCGATTGAAGTCTTTCTACATTAAATTTTTCACAGTATTTCTGGTTTTACGTGGCGTGGTGGATATCCACATCCTTACCTTGACTGCAACAATGTAGTGGTCCGAGTCGATGTTAGCCCCTCGGAATGTTCGGACATCCAAAATACTGGATGCGTGCCTCTTGTCTATCGCAATGTGATCAATTTGGTTGAGTGTTCGTTGATCTGGAGACCGCCATGTCCCCTTATGGATATCGTGGTGAGGGAACCGTGTGCTGGCTATAGTGGCATTTCCTTCCGTAGTGAAGTCAATTAGCCTAAGTCCGTTATCAGACGTGTTGTCGTGTAGGCTATATTTTCCAACAGTACTGCGAAAGATGTCTTCTCATCCTACCTTTGCGTTAAAATCTCCCAGCACGATTTTAACATCGTACTTCGGCAGTCGTTCATAGGTTTTGTCGAGGAGCTCGTAGAAGCAATCCTTAGTTACATCATCTTTTTTCTCCGTCGGAGCATGAGCGCATATAAGGCTTATGTTGGCGAATTTAGCCTTGATGTGGATTGTAACAATGCGTTCGCTAATGTCTTGAAAACATAAGACTTCTTGCCTGAGTCTGGCACTTATAACAAATCCGCATCCAAATAGTCGCTGTTTCTGCTCACTATAACACGGTCCATAGTAAATGGATGTCACAGTTTTTCATCCTCTTTTTGCCCGGCCCATCCCATCATATTTCCTGGATGGCAGTAATGTCTGCTTTGTAGCAGTTTAGGGCTTCCGCTAGTTGTTCGCCTGCACCTTTCCTGTTTAATTTTCTCACATTCCAGGTGCAGATCCGAACGTCGTTGTCCTTTTTCGTTTAGCATGGTCGTCAACAATAATATCAGTCCTTTCCGAGGCTATTGGTTGCTTCGTAACATAAGCTTTTTTTTCCATGGATGGGTAGTTAACCCAAAGCATAACCCCCAACCTGGAGGGCCAGGCCCTTGTTTTGAACCTAGGACAGCGGGCCGGAAAAATACCGATGTCAGTAACCCATTTAGCTGATTATTGTTATATGAGCGCTGCCGTTGACCCATTGAGTACTCCTCCACCACCAACTCTTTTCCAACACCCTGGCTTAGTATTGGAAATCCCTATAGACCTGGTGTTCAAATATGTCGAAGCATCTCATATAGGGATTATACTGCCAGTTTGATCAAACTGAAGCTGTATGCGCCACCGTTGATTCCCTTTAGGGAATTCCTCCGCTGCCGCCTGAGAGTGAGTGTCTTAGTGAGAGGACACTCCTCCTCCCTATCTCGTTTGCTGCCACCAACGACCTTCCACAGGAGTCCTTCCCCATCTATCCTTAAACACTTAAATGACTAAAAAGTCATTTGAAAAATTTAAGTTAAAGTTCACCTAATAGGGCCCATACACGACACAGACACGTCGCTGCAGACCAATATTTTTTGTTGTTGGGCTCATGTCTGCACAGACTATCTGTTTTGTGTGTATCCATGTTGACTGTTTTCAGTAACCGTCTGCGTGAATTTAAAAGTTTTTGAATTTTTCTTTATCTGCAACGACATGTCTGTATGGCGTATGGTGAATTTCGCACATAACTACGAGTGGAAAAATTAACGGCGTAAACATGAATAAAATACAATTCTGGGTAAAGTTTTTATAGACGTTTGTCGGTTTTGTGGAAATAAGTTTGTGCTGATTATTGTTTTAAAATCCGATGCCTATGAAAAAACGGTGCAAAAACTAAAACGAATTGATTCGAACAATAAGTGCAGCGCAGGTAGTATCCGCCATTCTTTCGGCCCGACGACCACGACGAAACGATACAAACTAACGTCTGTGCAGATTGTCTACACCGTGTGTGGCAATGGAATGTTTGCACAGTTTTAAGGTCTGGAGCGACGTGTCTGTGTCGTGTATGGGCCTTTCTGGCTACTTTCTGGCAAGGTGGAAAAAAGTTCTTGAGTTCTGAATTTTTGAAAAACCTAGAACAAAATTTAAGGTATCCATTCCTGTTTTAAGGGACTCCTAATATAATATTTTCCCCATAAATATCCTGGTCATTCGCAACTTTTTCAAATATAAAATATCCCCATTGTATCAGATTGCCAAACGCAAGCTTGGTGGTCTTGTCGCAGCCATGTTAGTTCATTTCCTTTGTTTTGTATTCCCTCGACTTTGTTATTCAGCTGCTGGTTGTTGTGTTTTTATAGGTTATCATCAACACCCCTATGGTGTGGACCATCGAAATAGGAATAACCGAATATCGTCACATTCCCATGCTGGCGAGGAAGAAGACAAAAAAAGGACACAAACACCAACAACACAACTGACATCGCAAAACAAATTTCGGTATCCTTTTTCTGAAGTTTATTGCTTGTCTCGGACATTCGGACGGATTCCGGATGCGTCTTGAATTTCCTTTTGATGTCAGTTCGACCAACATGTTTACTCGCTGGAAATGAGAAATACCGATATAGACATTCATTCGTTTGTTTTTATATTCGTTTTTTTTTTTTTTTTTGAATGAATGAAAAAAACGCTTCGTTGGCAGATGAGAGATGGAGAAAAAGTTATTTAATGGTCTGCTGGCACAGATAGAGATACACATTCGAAGGGCAGGCAGGTATTTGGAGGATATATATGTTTTTTGTCCTGATAATCAACCTGCTGAAATGACTATGTCAAGTATGACATCAATGACGGCAAATGCTGATTTGTATCTTAGAAGGAAATTTTTTTGTTGGTTTTGTCAGTGATGTCTGTATTTCGAAAAGAGAAATTGGAAATGTTATCTTCCACGATTTTTGAGGTTGGATTAAAGTTGCATCTTATTTGGTTTACTTTGAATTGTCGAATTGGTGCCGGTTAACGTGTTATGTAAAATAAATCTATAAGTTATTTTTACTTAAATTTATATATAAAAATGGAGCCTTAAAATGTTTATCGCCGATTCACGACTTTGATACTGATCGATATATGGTTTTTGTGAAGTTTGATTTAAACGTGTGTGCTGTGCGTACGTGTGTGCTGTGCGTACGTGTGTGCTGTGCGTACGTGAAAAAACACATGGTTTTCAGTACATATTGGGTTGATATTTTATACACGTGATTTTCAACCAATTTAATTGGTTTTTCATTTAAAATATTCGGAAAATAATGAGAAGGTAATAGGCCCTATTTTTTTCAAAATCCGCCCACTGCCACCTCCATTTATAAAAAAAAATCGTTGTTTTTGGTTAAACCGTAAGAGATCTGAATATCTATATATCGTTAATACAAAGTTTTTTGCCACGCCCATTTTTGAGGACTTTCGATGAAAATATTATGATAAAAATACCATTTTTGGCGGGTTTTTTCTTAAAATACGATTCCACTATGCTGGCAGTTTCTCCTGAGCAAAGTATGTTTTGCATGCACCAGGTGGAACTGCCAAAACATTTCTCATTTCGCTTACTATCGCCGAAATACGATCGTATAATGGCTTCGCATTGGCCGTTGCATCATCTGGCATTGCAGCTTTATTGGCTGGAGCCAGAACAACTCATTCAATATTTCAGCTGCCTTTAAATTTTCGTAGTAGCCCAGATGAAGTGTAAAAAAAAAATTATATGAGAAGGATACAATCCGCTGTGCGGATCGTTGAATACTCTATCCCATCCCATCCCAAAGAGTAGACATGGTTTAAAACACGATGGGAATCAAAATTTCTAAGATTTTGAAATTTTTACACGACCCTAGGGTCACGATAAATTTTCGTTTTTCATCAAAATTTTTAATATTTTGAAATTTTTACACGACCCTAGGTTCACGATAAATTTTCAGTTTTCATCAAAATTTTTAAGATTTTGAAATTTTTACACGACCCCAGGGTCACGATAAATTTTAATTTTTCATCAAAATTTTTAAGATTTTGAAATTTTTACACGACTATAGGGTCACAATAAATTTTCATTTTTCATCAAAATTTTTTAGGTTTTGAAATTTTTACACGACCCTGGGTCACCATAAATTTTCATTTTTCATCAAAATTTTTAACATTTTGAAATTTTTACACGACCCAGGGTCACGATAAATTTTAATTTTTCATCAAAATTTTTAATGTTTTGAAATTTTTACACGACCCTGGGTCACCATAAATTTTCATTTTTCATCAAAATTTTTAACATTTTGATTTTTTTTACGACCCAGGGTCACGATAAATTTTAATTTTTCATCAAAATTTTTAAGGTTTTGAAATTTTTACACGACCCTGGGTCACCATAAATTTTCATTTTTCATCAAAATTTTTAACATTTTGAAATTTTTATACGACCCTAGGGTCACGATAAATTTTCATTTTTCATCAAAATTTTTCAGATTTTAAAATTATTACACGACCATAGGGTCACGATAAATTTTTGCCTTTTTCATCAAAATTTTTAAGATTTTGAAATTTTTACACGACCCTGGTCACGATAAATTTTCATTTATCATCATAATTTTTTAGATTTTGAAATTTTTACACGACCCTAGGGTAACGATAAATTACCACGCTAGGGTCACGATAAATTTTCATTTTTCATCAAAATTTTTAAGATTTTGAAGTTTTTACACGACCCTACGGTCATGATAAATTTTCATTTTTCATCAAAATTTTTCAGATTTTGAAATTTTTACACGACCCTGGGGTCCGATAAATTTTCATTTTTCATCTAAATTTTTTAGATTTTGAAATTTTTACACGACCCTAGGGTCACGATAACTTTTCATTTTTCATCAAAATTTTTCAGATTTTGAAATTTTTACACGACCCTAGGGTCACGATAAATTTTCATTTTTCATCAAAATTTTTAAGATTTTGAAATTTTTACACGACCCTAGGGTCACGATAAATTTTCATTTTTCATCAAAATTTTTAAGATTTTGAAATTTTTACACGACCCTAGGGTCACGATAAATTTTCATTTTTCATCAAAATTTTTAAGATTTTGAAATTTTTACACGACCCTAGGGTCACGATAAATTTTAATTTTTCATCAAATTTTTAAGATTTTGAAATCTTTACACGACCCTAGGGTCACGATAAATTTTCATTTCTCATCAAAATTTTTAAGATTTTGAAATTTTTACACGACCCTAGGGTCCGATAAATTTTAATTTTTCATCAAATTTTAAAGATTTTTAAATTTTTACACGACCCTAGGGTCACGATAAATTTTCATTTCTCATCAAAATTTTTAAGGTTTTGAAATTTTTACACGACCCTAGGGTCACGATAAATTTTCATTTTTCATCAAAATTTTTAAGATTTTGAAATTTTTACACGACCCTAGGGTCACGATAAATTTTAATTTTTCATCAAAATTTTCCAGATTTTGAAATTTTTACACGACCCTAGGGTCACGATAAATTTTAATTTTTCATCAAAATTTTCCAGATTTTGAAATTTTTACACGACCCTAGGGTCACGATAAATTTTCATTTTTCATCAAAATTTTTAAGATTTTGAAATTTTTACACGACCCTAGGGTCACGATAAATTTTAATTTTTCATCAAAATTTTTCAGATTTTGAAATTTTTACACGACCCTAGGGTCACGATAAATTTTCATTTTTCATCAAAATTTTTAAGATTTTGAAATTTTTACACGACCCTAGGGTCACGATAAATTTTCATTTTTCATCAAAATTTTTAAGATTTTGAAATTTTTACACGACCCTAGGGTCACGATAAATTTTCATTTTTCATCAAAATTTTTAAGATTTTGAAATTTTTACACGACCCTAGGGTCACGATAAATTTTAATTTTTCATCAAATTTTTAAGATTTTGAAATCTTTACACGACCCTAGGGTCACGATAAATTTTCATTTCTCATCAAAATTTTTAAGATTTTGAAATTTTTACACGACCCTAGGGTCCGATAAATTTTAATTTTTCATCAAATTTTAAAGATTTTTAAATTTTTACACGACCCTAGGGTCACGATAAATTTTCATTTCTCATCAAAATTTTTAAGGTTTTGAAATTTTTACACGACCCTAGGGTCACGATTAATTTTAATTTTTCATCAAATTTTTAAGATTTTGAAATCTTTACACGACCCTAGGGTCACGATAAATTTTCATTTCTCATCAAAATTTTTAAGATTTTGAAATTTTTGCACGACCCTAGGGTAACGATAAATTTTCATCAAAATTTGTAAGATTTTGAAATTTTTACACGACCCTAGGGTCACGATAAATTTTCATCAAAATTTGTAAGATTTTGAAATTTTTACACGACCCTAGGGTCACGATAAATTTTCATTTTTCATCAAATTTTTTAAGATTTTGAAATTTTTACACGACCCTAGGGTCACGATAAATTTTCATTTCTCATCAAAATTTTTAAGATTTTGAAATTTTTGCACGACCCTAGGGTCCGATAAATATTAATTTTTCATCAAATTTTTAAGATTTTGAAATTTTTACACGACCCTAGGGTCACGATAAATTTTCATTTTTCATCAAAATTTTTCAGATTTTGAAATTTTTACACGACCCTAGGGTCACGATAAATTTCAATTTTTCATCAAAATTTTTAAGATTTTGAAATTTTTACACGACCCTAGGGTCACGATAAATTTTCATTTCTCATTAAAACTTTTAAGATTTTGAAATTGTTACACGACTATAGGGTCACGATAAATTTATATTTTTCATCAAAATTTTTAAGATTTTGAATTTTTTACACGACCCTAGGGTCACGATAAATTTTCATTTTTCATCAAATTTTTAAGATTTTGAAATTTTTACACGACTATAGGGTCACGATAAATTTACATTTTTCATCAAAATTTTTAAGATATTGAATTTTTTACACGACCCTAGGGTCACGATAAATTTTCATTTTTGTCAAAATTTTTCAGATTTTGAATTTTTTACTCGACCCTAGGGTCACGGTAAATTTTCAATTTTTATCAAAATTTTTCAGATTTTGAAATTACTACACGACCCTAGGGTCACGATAAATTTTAATTTTTCATCAAAATTTTTCAGATTTTGAAATTTTTACACTACCCTAGGGTCACGATAAATTTCAATTTTTCATCAAAATTTTTAAGATTTTGAAATTTTTACACGACCCTAGGGTCACGATAAATTTTAATATTTCATCAAAATTTTTACACGACCCTAGGGTCACGATAAATTTACATTTTACATCAAAATTTTTAAGTTTTTGAATTTTTTACACGACCCTAGGGTCACGGTAAATTTTCAATTTTTATCAAAATTTTTCAGATTTTGAAATTTTTACACGACCCTAGGGTCACGATAAATTTTAATTTTTCATCAAAATTTTCCAGATTTTGAAATTTTTACACGACCCTAGGGTCACGATAAATTTTCATTTTTCATCAAAATTTTTAAGATTTTGAAATGTTTACACGACCATAGGGTCACGATAGATTTTCATTTTTCATCAAAATTTTTAAGATTTTGAAATTTTTACACGACTATAGGGTCACGATAAATTTACATTTTTCATCAAAATTTTTAAGATATTGAATTTTTTACACGACCCTAGGGTCACGATAAATTTTCATTTTTGTCAAAATTTTTCAGATTTTGAAATTTTTACACGACCCTAGGGTCACGATAAATTTTAATTTTTCATCAAAATTTTCCAGATTTTGAAATTTTTACACGACCCTAGGGTCACGGTAAATTTTCAATTTTTATCAAAATTTTTCAGATTTTGAAATTTTTACACGACCCTAGGGTCACGATAAATTTTAATTTTTCATCAAAATTTTCCAGATTTTGAAATTTTTACACGACCCTAGGGTCACGATAAATTTTCATTTTTCATCAAATTTTTAAGATTTTGAAATTTTTACACGACTATAGGGTCACGATAAATTTACATTTTTCATCAAAATTTTTAAGATATTGAATTTTTTTACACGACCCTAGGGTCACGATAAATTTTCATTTTTGTCAAAATTTTTCAGATTTTGAATTTTTTACTCGACCCTAGGGTCACGGTAAATTTTCAATTTTTATCAAAATTTTTCAGATTTTGAAATTACTGCACGACCCTAGGGTCACGATAAATTTTAATTTTTCATCAAAATTTTTACACGACCCTAGGGTCACGATAAATTTTCATTTTTCATCAAATTTTTAAGATTTTGAAATTTTTACACGACTATAGGGTCACGATAAATTTACATTTTTCATCAAAATTTTTAAGATTTTGAATTTTTTACACGACCCTAGGGTCACGGTAAATTTTCAATTTTTATCAAAATTTTTCAGATTTTGAAATTACTACACGACCCTAGGGTCACGATAAATTTTAATTTTTCATCAAAATTTTTCAGATTTTGAAATTTTTACACGACCCTAGGGTCACGATATATTTCAATTTTTTATCAAAATTTTTAAGATTTTTAAATTTTTACACGACCCTAGGGTCACGATAAATTTTAATATTTCATCAAAATTTTTACACGACCCTAGGGTCACGATAAATTTTCATTTTTCATCAAAATTTTTAAGATTTTGAAATTTTTACACGACCCTAGGGTCACGATAAATTTTCATTTTTCATCAAAATTTTTAAGATTTTGAAATGTTTACACGACCATAGGGTCACGATAAATTTTCATTTTTCATCAAAATTTTTAAGATTTTGAAATGTTTACACGACCCTAGGGTCACGATAAATTTTAATTTTTCATAAAAATTTTTACACGACCCTAGGGTCACGATAAATTTTCATTTTTCATCAAAATTTTTAAGATTTTGAAATTTTTACACGACCCTAGGGTCACGATAAATTTTCATTTTTCATCAAAATTTTTCAGATTTTGAAATTTTTACACGACCATAGGGTCACGATAAATTTTCATTTTTCATCAAAATTTTTAAGATTTTGAAATTTTTACACGACCCTAGGGTCACGATAAATTTTCATTTTTCATCAAAATTTTTAAGATTTTGAAATGTTTACACGACCATAGGGTCACGATAAATTTTCATTTTTCATCAAAATTTTTAAGATTTTGAAATTTTAACACGACCCTAGGGTCACGATAAATTTTCATTTTTCATCAAAATTTTTAAGATTTCCCTAGAAATCAATTTAATTTTAGAATTAAAAAATTTGAGTAAATTATCGTTTTAAAGGAATAATGGAAAAGGAGTAATGGTCGTGTAGCACAACAATTTCCGACAGAAATTCGTTGCTATAAAGCAGAAAGAAACTCCTTGCCAATACGCCATGAAAATCAACATCGACATAACTGTTCAACTTGTATGTTTTTTGTATGTCAAATGACAAATTAACAACGTCGACACCAACGTTATAGGAGCTCCATAAATTAATGTTCACGTGGCTGGATCACATAATTCTATCTTCTATACAAAATCCAGAACATAGCGAGTGCAAAATTTCATTTCCAATTTTCTATATCCATTTTTTACACGACTATAGGGTCACGATAAATTTACATTTTTCATCAAAATTTTTAAGATATTGAATTTTTTACACGACCCTAGGGTCACGATAAATTTTCATTTTTGTCAAAATTTTTCAGATTTTGAATTTTTTACTCGACCCTAGGGTCACGGTAAATTTTCAATTTTTATCAAAATTTTTCAGATTTTGAAATTACTGCACGACCCTAGGGTCACGATAAATTTTAATTTTTCATCAAAATTTTTACACGACCCTAGGGTCACGATAAATTTTCATTTTTCATCAAATTTTTAAGATTTTGAAATTTTTACACGACTATAGGGTCACGATAAATTTACATTTTTCATCAAAATTTTTAAGATTTTGAATTTTTTACACGACCCTAGGGTCACGGTAAATTTTCAATTTTTATCAAAATTTTTCAGATTTTGAAATTACTACACGACCCTAGGGTCACGATAAATTTTAATTTTTCATCAAAATTTTTCAGATTTTGAAATTTTTACACGACCCTAGGGTCACGATATATTTCAATTTTTTATCAAAATTTTTAAGATTTTTAAATTTTTACACGACCCTAGGGTCACGATAAATTTTAATATTTCATCAAAATTTTTACACGACCCTAGGGTCACGATAAATTTTCATTTTTCATCAAAATTTTTAAGATTTTGAAATTTTTACACGACCCTAGGGTCACGATAAATTTTCATTTTTCATCAAAATTTTTAAGATTTTGAAATGTTTACACGACCATAGGGTCACGATAAATTTTCATTTTTCATCAAAATTTTTAAGATTTTGAAATGTTTACACGACCCTAGGGTCACGATAAATTTTAATTTTTCATAAAAATTTTTACACGACCCTAGGGTCACGATAAATTTTCATTTTTCATCAAAATTTTTAAGATTTTGAAATTTTTACACGACCCTAGGGTCACGATAAATTTTCATTTTTCATCAAAATTTTTCAGATTTTGAAATTTTTACACGACCATAGGGTCACGATAAATTTACATTTTTCATCAAAATTTTTAAGATTTTGAAATTTTTACACGACCCTAGGGTCACGATAAATTTTCATTTTTCATCAAAATTTTTAAGATTTTGAAATGTTTACACGACCATAGGGTCACGATAAATTTTCATTTTTCATCAAAATTTTTAAGATTTTGAAATTTTAACACGACCCTAGGGTCACGATAAATTTTCATTTTTCATCAAAATTTTTAAGATTTCCCTAGAAATCAATTTAATTTTAGAATTAAAAAATTTGAGTAAATTATCGTTTTAAAGGAATAATGGAAAAGGAGTAATGGTCGTGTAGCACAACAATTTCCGACAGAAATTCGTTGCTATAAAGCAGAAAGAAACTCCTTGCCAATACGCCATGAAAATCAACATCGACATAACTGTTCAACTTGTATGTTTTTTGTATGTCAAATGACAAATTAACAACGTCGACACCAACGTTATAGGAGCTCCATAAATTAATGTTCACGTGGCTGGATCACATAATTCTATCTTCTATACAAAATCCAGAACATAGCGAGTGCAAAATTTCATTTCCAATTTTCTATATCCACTTGAAAAACTAATACCGTTATCGCAATAACGTTTTCATCAACATCAAAAACAAAATCGATTTACACAAACCATCCAAACACTTAAATGGCACCCGCTTGTCGACATTAAAAGCTCCACTTGTCTATTTCAGTTTAGCTGCATGCATTGAGTGGCGTCTGCTCCCAAAAAAAAAACAAACCCGCTCTATATACAATTTTACCTACCATGAGCTCCTAAGCTTTGTACGAACCAACAAAAAACCTCCATCAGCAATAAATGGGGGAAAAAAGTAAAACAAGCAAATAAATTTCTAAATCCTTCAAATATCGAATCGCCTGTGTAAACACGAGATTTATTTAAGGATTCATTTCGAAAAAATCATTTTTTTTCTTTGTTTATCCTTCCACATGCAACGCGCTATATACCGTACACAGGGTGGACTACCCCCTAATCTTACTCTCACCTGGATTTAACAATTTCGTTGCAGTCTGACGGTGACGATATTGCTGCATGGCCAACATTTTGGCAAAGCGACTAAACAAATCACAAAAGAAAGACAGAACAACAAACGATGACGACAACAAAACAAAAAGGACGAAGCCATCCCATCTAAATCCTTAAACAAGGACATTGGTGAAATGAATTTTGAATAAAACACACGAAAACGTGCACTGGAAAATGTGTCAGCGTCATGTCCTGGCCGGCCCTCTTCTACCATGTAATGGTACGTCCCACTGTCAGATTTGGGCACACCACCATCAAGCACCGATTTCAGGTGTTTCGCGAATGTAAACACAATTTGCCAGTGCAAAGGATACAAAAACACGGGAAAAACAGAGATGGTTTCGGTTTTTGTGTTCTTTTGTTTTATTTTTGTGTGCCGTTTATTGATACCAATACCAATAGCTAGGGTGTTGAGAACCGAAAAGGACGATATGTACACCTTGCCATGTATATATGGATCGACATTACTGAAGGATAAAACACAAACCAAAGCCCCTCAATCGAGGGTATTGGTTCGTTTGCTGACGAGAAATCCCTTGAAATTGCATCACGTAGGATAGTTTTGACGAAGCAGGGACGCAGGACACGGGATACCTCACAAATCTCTGACAAAAAAAAAAACGTGTTAATGCCTTTCCCATATTATTCAGCCATTCAAATTGTCGTTTGGTTGATTGTCACTTATTGAATAGTTGCTGACAAGGGTGGATGTTTTTTTTCTTTTTTTTGACAGCTTAAGCTTTTTTTGTGTGTGGAGACAGTGCTTCCCTTTATGAGACAAAACTGTTTGTGGAACGGGGTGTAGGATATTTGTAGTTTTTTCGTAGCAGTTTTGGTGGGCCCACTTAAAGCCCCCGCCGTACTCGAACGCTCGGTCGTTTTCGATTAAATCAAATAAAGGATTTCCATTTGGACTAAAACATTGATCAACAATATAGCCGGACACACACCGCTGTGTGTGTAGGTGTAGTCGAAATGGTGCTTTCATTCAGTCGTGTGGAAAGGACTGCTAGTTTTTTACGTCGAACAAAGTGTCGAAATATCCTTCGTTGATTTCTCTTTCAACATGATACAGTTTGGAGGGTGTGCTGACACTTGAAATTCTGTTTGTTTGGTAAAATTAAGAAGTAAAAACATTTTTTTTATGCATGTAATTGAGGCAGAAAGTTTACATCCTTGGCTCTAGCAAATGCGATTGTTGAGTGCGAATTGGGTACTTCGGTTGAAAGGAGTGGAAAATACTCATTAACACGCACTTTTAGGTTCGAATGAGCGGATTTGTGGAAGAATATTGGCGGAAAGTGAATTATGTTAAAGTAGGTGACAACTTAAGAGGTTCTTAAGAGTTGAGCAAATGATTTTGATTAATTCAAGGGGCGTTCTCAAATAATTGGTTTTTGAAAATCAGTATCCGAGAGCAAAGATTTATCCAAATTTATCTATGAAATTAATTCAAAGACATGATGAATGTTCCAATGGAGCAGCAGAACAAAATATTCAAATTGTTGGATTTGGCCAAACAGGAAGATCGGCGTAAAAACGACAGAAAATTGGAAACGAGAAGATAACAAAAGGTAAACAAAACAGACGATCTACGGAAATAATTGATAATAACTGGGTATCTACACAGGTTATATTGGTGAAAATAACTTTTTCCATATTCTGAAGGCAGAACAAACCAAAGGAACTGATTTTTAAAAAAAATCTGACAAGCCTATACCTAATTACTTACTAAAGTACAGTCCGGAATGAACCTGGGATTCATCCAATATGCCTCTCTAATTACCCCGGTCCTAAGCAAACTGCCTAAAGTTGCGCACTCCAAGTTGGTTGAGGTCGGTTTTAACTTGTGGACCCCAATTCTGGCGACGTCAAACGTCGGACGCAGTAGAGGAAGTACTCTGCAAGCCACAGTATTGGTGTCAATTCATGTTACATGTCCTAGCCATCTTGAACGTCCAATGTGGAGTTTTTTGTCTAAATCTTCGTCTCCACAGCCCGTCAACGCAAACGTGACCGAAGATTTTTCGAAGAATCGTTCTCTCAAACCGACCAAGTATTTCGTCATCCACTTTTGACACGGTCCATGGTTCAGCGCCCTAAAGCAATACTGGGATGCTCGGGGTCTTCTATAGAATCTCCTTGTTAGTTCGAGTGAGGATTTTACAACTGAATTGTCTTCTTGGCGCCAAAGAAATGGTTGGAAAGAGTAATTCTTCGTTTTTTTTCTGACGAGATGTTGTTGCGTCAGAGTTAATAGCGGAGCCGAGGTAGACAAAGTCCTGTGCTACCTAAAAGTTATATCTGTCAACGGTGAAGTTCTGTTCAATTAGTCGATTTTATGTTTCTATTTATGTTGACAGCTCTGTTTTACCCTCATTTGAAGCTGAACTCATTTTTGGCGCTTCCTTCTCTGTACTTATAAACGTGGCTATGACATCACGTTGAGTCCTACCAATGATGTCAATATCGTCAGCGTTTACTAGCAGTTGCACCGATTTTTGGAAGATTGTACCTCTGGTGTTGGCTTGGGAGTTTTGCACAATCGTCTCAAGAATCAAATTAAAGAAATAACATGACAGTGCATCGCCTTGCCTAAATCCTTTTTTGGTATCGAATCAGTCGTTGAGGTCGTTTCCGACCCTGATGGAGCAGCGAGAATTCCCCATCGTCATTCTACATAAACGGACGAGTTTGGGCGGCATACCAAAACTGGACATGGCTCTGCATAGTTCGTCTCTATAAATGCTTTCGTATGCGGCTTTGAAATCGATTAGTGTGAACACTAATAAGGGCCGATCATTTTGTTGGTAAACACTTTCAGGCATTCAAATATTAAGGCAGATAGGATCTTGTAAGCGATATTGAGGAGACTTATGCCTCTGTAGTTGGCGCAGTTCAGAAGGTCTCCGTTTTTGTGGATCGGTCAAACGATGCTGATGTCCATTCTACAAGCATACTTTCATCCTAACAGATCTGTCTTATGAGTTGGTGGATGTTACTTACCAAGTCATCTCCGGCTACTTTATAAAGCTCGAAAGGCCGTCATTTCCGGCAGCCTTGTTAAGCTTGAGTTTAGTTATTGCTATCCGCACTTCACTTAGGTCATGTGGTTGGCAGTTTTCGCTGTCGTTGCCAATATTGAATGGTTCGTTCTGCCTGACAGCGGAATGTTGTTCGTAATCGCCGTTTAACAGTATGCAGAAGTGGTTCTTCCATATCCTCAGCATCGACTGTGTCTCAACTACGATATTTCCTTGTTCACCTCGACAGGATTCTGTTCAAGCCTTGAATCCTTGGCTTTGACGTTTTACAATTTGGTAAAACTTGCGAACATCATTGCTGGAGTGGCACCTCACTATATCCCCGATCACGCCATTTTCTTTCGCTTTTTTTTTATGAAAAGCCAGTGCTCTTTCCTTCTGCTTTGACTATAGAGGGGAATGGCAGCTCTCGTCTTCCCTTGCAGACTAGCCTTGTGGGCCTCGTTCTTGGCTGCGAGTATCTGTGGGCATTCCCCATCAAACCAGGGGCTAGCACATCAGTTGCGGCTGATCTCATGGCTTGTTAGCATCGTTGCCATTGTTCTTCGACATTAGATGCTGGTGGTATGGTGTTAATCGAGAGGTTAAGGGATATGCATTTCGCAATTGGTGGTCTCTTGCGACATTCCATTATTTTCACTCTACTTCTGGTTTGTTGTGGCGTGGTGGATATCTACATTCTTACCTTGGCTGCTACAAGGTAGTGGTCCGTGTCCATGCTAACCCCTCGCAATGTTCGGACTTCCAAAACACTGGATGCGTGCCTCTCATCGCAATGTGATTAATTTGGTTGACCGTTGATCTGCAGACCGATTATGGATATCGACATGAGGAAACCGTGTGCTGGCTATAGTGGCAGTTTGTTTCGTATCGAAGTCAATTGGAATAAGTCCGTTGCCAGACGTGTTGTGGTGTAGGCTGTGTTTTCCGACAATGCAGCTAAAGATGTCTTCTCTTCCTCCCAGCACGATTTTAACATCGTAATTCGGTATTCACTTATAGGTTTTGTCAAGGAGCTCGTAGAAGCAATCCTTAGTTATATCCCCTATTTCCTCCCTCGGAGCATGACCGCATATAAGGTTTATGTCGTCGAATTTGGCCTTGATGCGGATTGTTACAATGCGTTCGCTAATGTCTTGAAAACATAAGACTTCTTGGCTAAGTCTGACACCTATAACAAATCCGCATCCGAATAGTCGCTGTTTCTGCTCACTATAACACGGTCCGTAGTAGATATCACAGTTTTTCATTCTCTTTTTGCCCTGCCCATCCCATCGTATTTCCTGGATGGCAGTAATATCTGCTTTGTAGCAGTTAAGGGCTTCCGCTAGTTGTTCGCCTGCACCTCTCCTGTTTAATGTTCTCACATTCCAGGTGCAGATACGAACGTCGTTGTCCTTTTTTCGTTTAGCAGGGTCGTCAACAATAAAATCAGTCCTTTCCGAGGCTATTGTTTGCTTCGTAACATAATTTGTTTCCATCGGTGGGTAGTTTACCCAACGCACAAACCCCAACCTGGAAGGACAGTTCCAATTTATTAAAACCCCTAGGACAGGGCCATCAGTATAATATAGCGGATTGAGCGCTGGCTGGCGTTGGCCTTTCGTTTCGTCCGCCACCATCTCTGTTCAAGAAACTTACCGAACATGTCGATATTTTGTGGGATATGTTGCTTTAAAAATAATCCCAAAATTGAATTTTGAAAAATTTAACAAAGAGCTTAGAAAACAGGATCAAGTCGTTACTGCCCCAAGTGAGCTTTTTATTTTCCACCGAAAATAAAACAACGTCTTCTGACTTTGGACGCTTAGAAAAACGTAGGCTGTAAAAAAAAACTGTTTATATAATTGAGCTTAGGCTGATCTCACGGTCCATCTAGAAGCAGATCAAATATTTGCATCCCCTTCCTAACAACTGTAAGGGAGAGATGTACTGTAGGTTAGGTATTCAACGTTTGCGGATTCTTATAGTTCTAATACAAAACCATCTGAATTCCTTAATTCCATCTGAATTCCTATAAAACTATTAAATAAGCTATTTTTATTTAAATACAAGGACAGACCTGCTACACAGGACCTAGCCATGTACTACCCATTTTCCCTTCAGTTGTATAGTTGACAATATGTAAGTAGTGTTCGAAAATGTGTCATGCAAACTGAGTGACATGTTGGGAAAGCTTCACTGTTTTTTTTTATGTTATTTTTATATGTGTTTCTTCCGTCAAACAACTTTCCGACACAATCTAGTTTTTCCATCTCATTTTTAACCGTATCCCAGTCTTGCCTCGCTTAGATCCATCCACAACAGCAGGAACCAGCGCAAGAGTACCAAATGGGAAGTACAAACTGACACAAAGTGTTGTTGAACCAAAAAAAACGGATAATAACAACAACAAACTATCCGTGTCACTAGAAGCTTAAAAAAAACAATACCCAAAAAATTGGAAGGACTCGTTTTGCCATATATCCCAACAGTATTCAACAAGCGACTAAATGAAGATAACCAAAACAACCCTACTCCAGGAACAGGAATCGAAACTAAGAAAACACAAAAAAATCCAACAGAACACTAAACAGGAACAATACAAGTCCAAACCATGGCAAAACGAGGTGAAGAGAGAGAAAGCGAGTGGATACAAGGATAACTACGAGCACATGGTTTTGAGTGGCACCATATCGCGTCAACCGAGAAGTAAAAAGACATCTGATCCAACTATACTAGAATCTTCATCATCAGGTTCAGGATACATGGCATATGAAGTCACCCACACATACCCAGCGGCTCCCAATGAAATCAGGAATATGGAATTAGAAAAAAAGGGCAAGGACAATTCATCGAAAATGGGGTTGTATAGTGTAGTGGTTCGTTTTCCGTTCAATGTTTATACGTGTACATACATTCGGTTATCGTTACTGTTATTACGATTGTTATTGTGATTGTCTAGCCTTAAGGTTTCGGCTAGGATAACATCAGCAATAAGTGTCTATAAACGACTTACAATATGGTTTATGTAGTTGGGGTTGCGTAAGTATTGCGTGTTGGAAGGACTCATCTTTGTCTAGATGTTGGTCAGATAGTAGGTACTATATCAATGGGACATGTTGTTTTTTTTTATGCATGGGAAGTATGTTTAAGGGTGGTCACATCATGAAAAAACAGGAGTTTACACCTATCAATAGCATGCTAAATCAAACCGTCAGGCTCAATGAGGTGAATAATGGGTGCCTACTGGGGAGCGCAAATTGGGTGTCAACTACTTAAGAAGTCCTGGAAGCAGCAAATTTTGTAAATGCAGGACCAATGTATTCTCTCAACAATATGAATTTGAAGGTGGTGTCTAAATTCGTATTTAGACAAGACAGAGTGAATAACCTACATAAGCTGTTCCTACCTAATCGGACAGTAGGTCTTCTAGAAATTTCAGGAGTTAGTTAACTAGCTCTTTAATAGAGATGGTGAAGAATGACCCTAGTAGTGGATGCAAACAATCCCATATCCTAGTAGTATCAAACAAATTGGAACTGGCCCTCCAATTGGGAGAGTTTAAATTATGTTATTTATGTGATATACAAGTATTACGAAGCCTCGAAAAAGACTGATAACATGCATGCTTAACGATACAAGGATATAGAAAAGGTTGGAAAACTAGGAGTTTACAACCCGATATCTGAAAACGAGCTCAAAACAACTGACTTCGTTGGGAAACATACATTTAAAACGAAGTTTGCTCACGTATAGATCCTGGGGTCGAATCGCGTCCTCCGTGAACGGATCGGCAATCGTACGAACAGCAATTACGTGATTCGTCATACGAACGAACGTATTGAGATTGTGTCACACGAATGCTCACGGAACGTAATTTTTTGATTTGACGTAGTAGTTGTAATAGATTAAAATTCAAATGTTAATAGTTTTAACGTCAAATAAATGTCATTCAGAAGAAACAATTTCGTTTCATATTAAGAAACTCAAAGAAAATCAAAGTTTTCATATTTAAAAAGATAATTTTAGAAGCTTTAATGGACCCGACGTTGCTTTTTTACTTGAGTTCTTCTGACGAAAGTGACAATAATGAAAAAATTGTTCGCAAACAGCTAAGGGATAAAAGCAATCCGCTTTCCTTACAAAGCAAAGCGTGAGTTAAATTGAAATATATTTGTGAATTTATATACACGATGTATTTTATATAGATTTATTAAGCGGTTTCGTTTAAACAAAAAAGCATTTCAATATATATTTACGAAACTGGACTTCTGTGTCCAATTACCGACGGCAGTACCTCCTGTTTTGCAATTAGCAGCAACACTATCTCTTTTAGGGAGTGGAGGATACCAACACACCGTCGGAGGTGATTATCTTATTGGGATGTGCCAAAGCAGTGTATCAAAAATAACTTCCTATGTAATCAATGAAATTGAGGACAAAATATGTCCTACTCACATATTGTTCCTCCCGGCGAATTCGTCTAGATGTAAGGAACACTTTTTCCAAAAGTATAAAATACCGGGTGGTAAGATTGTTTGATCTTTTGCATAACGCTTTATTATTATTAATTCACCCTTGTAAATTGAATTTTAGTCATTGGGTGCATCGACGGTACTCATATTGGGCTGCAGCGACCCACTCAAAATGAACACATGTTTTTGAACCGCAAGGGTTTCCATAGCTTAAATGCAATGATTGTGAGTTCATATTTATAAATAAAATCATATTATATCAATAACTTATGTTATATTAATTTACAGATCTGCGATCATGAGTATGTCATAAATGCGGTGAATGCACAATATGGAGGGGCTGCACATGATTCGTTTGTTTGGAAACATTCTGAAGAGCGAAGGATGTTAGAGGACAGATTTCAATTGAATGGTAATCAAAATGGTTGGCTGTTAGGTAAGTCAGTAATACAAGATGATTCCTTTTTTCATAACGTAACTTGTTAATATGTAGGTGATTCCGGTTATCCACTTGAACCATGGTGTATAACACCCTACAGAACTCCTCAAAATGAATCTATGGAAGCTCGGTTCAACGAGGTTCACTCAAAGGCACGTTGTATCGTGGAAAGAACAATTGGGATCCTTAAAGGTCGTTGGAGAATCTTAGGATATAACAAAAGAGGCAGATACCAACCTGATAAAGTTGTTCAGTTTTTAAACGCATGCACTGCTTTACATAATGTATGCATTCAGTTTAAAATCCCATTTAACATTAACGAAAGTGTTCAACGGGAACCTTTTCAAATCGATTTCGAAGAAAACCCACATCATACTAAGGTTGGACAAACCATACGAAATCATATCAAACATTCTCTATTTAATAACATTAACATGTAAAATTCATTTATTTAACGAAACTTAAGTAATATCTATATGTAGTTACACATTGATAAACAGAAAATAAAAAAAAAAAAAAAAAAAACGGTTAATCACAATTCATATTCACGACTTATTTCATATTTGTACATGTATCACATATGTGTTTGTATTATTATTCTTCTTCAGTCTTCTTCAGTGTTATTTTTCAGCATTTCAAGTTGAAGAGTTTTGATTTGCAGCTCGATTGCTTGCACGGCAATATAATTTTTGTGCTTCTCCTCCTTCATAACCAATACTCTTTCTTGGATATCGAGCAATCTATTCAACTTTCCTTCAATACTTTTGTGGAATTCGGATCCCAACCTAATATTTTCTTCAAGGAGTGCCAATTTGTCATCACTGCTCCTAGCTGTTTGTTTTTTTCTCGACTTTGTGGCTGTCTTAGATGTACTGGCTGGTAGACAATCAATGCTTTGTTCGCTGTGACTGTCTGCGGAATAGCCCCCCAGTATCAAACGAAGAGAATCCTCCACAGAATCGTTGGTACCAGTACTTCTTGCTGCTGTTAAAATATTAGGTTCTGAGCCGGATAACTGTGAACTCCCAAAAGTTTTAGCGTTTGAAAGTCCCTTTACAGATGCTTCCAATCCAGTTGCTTCGATTAACAAATTTTCTTCTTCCGTGATATTTTTCTCTTCATATGGCCCGCCGCCAGTTTTGTTCTTCGAAGCTTTGTTAAAAGATAGTTTTTTTTTTGTTTGGAACTTTTGGTCTGCAAAAACCTTAAACAATCAAAAAGTTAGTAGAGATTTAATAAAAGAAGAGTTTTCTAACCTTCTTCCACGCTTTTACTTCTTTGACCGGAGGTCCAACAGTATTTAATTTTGTGGCCAAGCTTTCCCACATTCTTATGGAAGTAGCTTTGCCTTGGCAAGTGTTTGGAAGTAAGTTTTTGGCCAAGTTCGGGTGATCTCTCATGTATTCTGCCAATACGATTTTCTGTGTGGAGTTTATTTTGTTGTAATTTGTCCTAAAAATGTGTTTTTTAATGCATATTTATGAATTATCAGATTTATTGTAATTAAACTTACATTTTTCTTTACTATTTCTCGCACAACACAAATTACGAACACTAAAAACCAATCGAATGACATTTAGATTGAACGTATACGTTTAGGCATCCGTTCAGCCAAGTGGTGATGCCAAATTACGTTTACGAATATACGTTCACGTATGCGATAATGCCAAATACACATTTTACGAAAACGAGTAACTCGTTCACGGAGGTCGCGATTCCACCCCGGTTGAATCTTCGTATTCATAATACCCGTCAAAGCAAACGGGATTGAAGATTTTTCAAAGAATTTTCTCTCAAATCGACCAAAAATTTCTTATTCCACTTTTAAGATGAGGACTAGGATGATCAGGGTCTTATATAGGATCCCCTTAGTAGTTCGAGTGAAGGCTTTACAAATGAACTACCTTCTTAGCCCTAAGAAACAGTGGTTGGCAAGAGTAATTCTTCGTTTTATTTTTGACGAGATGTTGTTTTCAGAGTTAATAGCGGAGCCGAGGTGGACAAAGTCCCGTACTACCTCATAGTTATATCTATCAATGGTGACGTTCTGTGCAATTCGTCGATGTTGTATGTCCTTTCGTGTTGACAGCATATGCATAGTCATTTACTGCTAAAACCATTTTTGCCGCTTCCTTCTCTATACTAGCAAACGTGGATATGACATCAAGTTGAGTCCTACCAAAGATGTTTAGCAGATTGTGCCAAATCCTCTTAAGAATAAAATTAAAGAAATCACATGACAGCGCATCGCCTTACCCAAATCCTTTTTTGGTATTGAATGTGTCGGTGTGGTCGTTTCCGAACCTGATGGAGCAGCGAGAATTCTCCATAGTCATCCTGCACAAAAGGACTAGTTTGAGGGGTATACCAAAACTAGACATGACTCTGTATAGTTCGTTTCTATTAACGTATGTGGCTTTGAAATCGATAAATATGTGGTTGGTATTGATTTGGACTTCTTGAGTTTTTTCCAGGATCTGCGGAAGTGTGAAAATTTGATCGGCGGTGGACTTTCCAGGCCTAAAACCACACTGATAAGAGCCGATCAGGTTGTTGTTAAAGTGTTTCAGGCGTTCACATATTACGGCAGATAGGATCTTGTAGGCTATGTTGAGGAGACTTATGCCTCTGTAGTTGGCGCAGTTCAGAGGATCTCCGCGCACTCAAGGGGTTATGAATACCCTTTATATGTTTTAACACAGTGCGGGCGTTAAGGAAATTCAGAATAAGAAGAATGGAGATACCGATGCACATTGGTTTTAAATGGCTGTAAGTTATAAATAGAAAGGAAAGAAAAACAGAGTTTGGTACACATTCGTGTTGTTCGGTTTATGTACGAATCTCTGTATTTCAGCGTTCGTCCGAAGATAGGCTTGAGGGTAAACTGATTTGCATTCATAGCGAAACGAGTATTGCGGCTTGATTCTTGAATGGAAGGAATGCAGCTGGCTATTTCATTTGAACATTGGTTGCTTAAAGTGCGATAAAACAAGGTAATGCAGGAGATTTTTCGATGTTCGAGCGAAGCTAAGCAGTTCGCTATTCTTATGTCTCCTATAAGTTTTTTTGCACGCGTTTGCATCCTATCTAGTAGGTGCAATGTTGATTTTATTCCACCATACCAGACGTGGGCGTCGAATTAAAGTTTAGGGCGTATAAACACTATATATTGTAACCAGATCAGAGGGGGTGGAATATTTCTTACATCGATTAAGAAAAGCTAGACATTTCGCTGCATTTTTAGCAACTTGGAATATGTGGTCATTTTAACATAAGACATTACAAACAGACATACCTAGAATGGAAAAGTTTTCGGTTTCTTCAACGTAAGTGTCATGCATGGTTAATGGCTATAGATTTTGGTGTCGATTTAATGACAGCAGACAGCATTATGTTTTGAAAGCATTGAATTCCACTCTGTTGGATTGACCCCATTTGATAATGCTGTCAAGGTCGGGATTAAATGAGCTTAACATATTTTGACGTTTTGAGTCCACGTTCGAAGGTGAGGGACGAGCACCTGACAACGAGTATGAGAAGCTGAGGGTACTGTTATCAGCGAAGGAATGAATTGGATTAGAGAGATCATTTATAAAAATGAGAGTGAAAAAACTGAGCCTTGAGGGGCACCAGCATTTATTTGGTAAGTTGCAGACTTGAAACCGTCCAAAACAACTTGAATTGCACGTTTCGAAAGGTAATTTCTAATCGAGGAAGAAGTTTCTCATCGATTTCAAATGCACGCATTTTCGACAAAAGGGCTTGATATCAAGCCCTGTCAAATGCCTTTGAAAACATATGAGAAGGCTACAATCCACTGTGCGGATCGTTGAATACCCTATCCCATCCTATCTGTAAAACTAAAATCCCCAAAAAGTGGACATGGCTAAAAACACGATGTGGATAAAATAAAGAAAATGACATGGTGACAACAAATACTTCAGACTGCTTATAAAAAACTTTTACGGTTCTATTTACAAAAGACAAGGTTTTCTCCTGCATATGTTATGCGGTAGTGTATAAAAATTATATTACTAATGATTCTGCATCAAAAGTTTTTTCGAAAATATTAAAATTTGACCGAAAAACGTTTTTTATTAAAAACGCCCCCAAAAAGTGGGAGTGGCAAAAAACTTTATATGAACTTTATATACAGATATTCCGATTGTCTAAATATGTTGTCAAGAAAATTTTTCAAAATTCCTTATGGTTCGGCCAAAAAATACGTTTTTCTAAAAAGGGGGCGTGGCAGTGGGCGGATTTTGATACTTAGCTTATAACATAGAGAAATAATTTTGCTACATATACCTCAAAGTATATGGATCGACTCAGAATCGCTAGCTGAGTCGAATTAGCCATGTCTGTCTGTCCGTCCGTCCGTCCGTCCGTCTGTCTGTTCCTCACCGATTTTTGGGCCTTAAATTTTGAGCTAGGATAATGAAATTTGGTGAGGGGCTCAGTGGCGCGATGGAACTGCCGCGCCGGAGGTCTGGGTTCGATTCCCAGCCGTAGCAACACCTAAATGATTTTTCACTGGCCCTCCTCTCGTGATGATCTGACAAATCATCCGAGCAGTATCAATTGTCAAAAATAGCTTATCTCAACTTAGCCGTTCGGAGTCGGCATAAAACAGGAGGTCCCGCCATCGTGCAAGAAGTACACACGCACACATGAATGGTTGTGAGAAAGCTAGGCCCTGGGTACTAACGAGCCTGTTGCGCCAAAAATTTGTATTTGTTTTTATAATGAAATTTGGTATATAGGATCCTCGTCCGTGCCACCAGAACAAGTGTAAAAAATTTTGAAATCCGCTGACTGCCACGCCCCCTTTTTAGGAAAACTTATTTTTTGGCCAAACCGTAAGAAATTTCAAAAAAGTGTCTGAGTAGCATATTTAGACAATCCTAATATCTATATTTCGTTCATACAAAGTTTTTTGCCACGCCCACTTTTTGGGGGCGTTTTTAGTAAAAAACGCTTTTTGTCCAAATTTTAAAACTTTCGAAAAATTTTTTGATGCAAATACTTCCGCAATGGTAATATAAACATTTTGTTCATAGATCATTTTCACCTACGCCCACATTTTGGGGGCGTGCCATCCCAAGGCATTAGCAATAGAAAAACGTTGTTTTTTGTCGAACCACAAAAGATTTTGAGAAACTGTCTGACCAATATATTGTGACAATGTAATTTTCTGTATTTCATCGCCATAAGACCTATATTTTGAGGATATTAATTTAAAGGATGGGATGGGATAGGGTATTCAACGATCCGCATAGCGGATTGTAGCCTCTCATATGTTTCTTCCTTCTTTTATTGCAAAAAACCTGCTCAAATTGCAATCTGGTGCTCACTAATAACTTAATGGATTCATTAGTCCATTTTTTATTTCTGCAAATCAAAGTTAAATTAGTAAAATATTACAAAATATATATTCTTACTTACGACTCCGGCGACGAATCCATTTTATTTGGCTGTTCAAACTAAAATGACACAAAATATATGATATCTGAATCATAATCATTCACGATGCTCTTTTTGATTTTGTTTGCGCAGCTGAGGCATTCACAATGCGTTTAAGGAAATTATGATTTGCATCATAGAAATCCGTTTGCATTTTGGAACGCTTGATTAACCAGTAATGCAGTAGAACTGCGTTTTGGAATTCAACCAGACATGGCTAGATCGACTCAACTAGCGATTCTGAATATCCATATACTTTGAGGTATATCTATCGAAATTATTTCTCTTTGTTACAAACTATGTATCAAAACTAATATACCCCTATGGGATAGGGTATAAATAAGCTTTTTTAATTACAAATCTGTATTTTCTATCAACATTATATTTTACTTGAATTATGGGACACCCTATAGTTTTGGGCAATTTTTTTTCATTTAATTTGCAAATGGTGAGCATATGACTGATGTCATATTTCATACCTAATTTCCATATTATGTTGTAAGTATATAAAAAAATAATAAAAACAAATGCTTACTACCAGAGTTATAGGAGTTTAACATTCTTAGGTCTTATATGACCCACCCTGTACTTGCTTCTGAGATTCTGACATCGACTAATTGCCCTGTTTAGCACACAGCAATTGTCTAGTACAGCCCGTCAATCAAAAGGACTTCGGACAAGGCGTAATAATAAATTCCATTTTCTCACCGCGTTGTGGTCAATGGCGTAGAAATCGATTCCATTACAAGTGCTGAAAGCTTATAATGGATAGTTAGAGTTTTTTTTCTGTCTCTTAAGTTTCTTTTCTAAAACATACAAAGGAGAGAAACTATTGCTTTATAGTAAAAATAGAAATTTTCTAAAAAAAAAAAACGGAAAAAATTGTGAAAACAAACTGCACATCCTTCTCCACGAGATGATGGCTAGAGCTAGTGGTGGTGGTGACTGGCAGCAACCGCCAGTCAACAATAAGACTTCACTGAAGCGTATTATTCCCATTTCCTGCAGCACCTCCAGTTCTCACTCTCACCCAATGCCAGTGGCGTGATAGTATCCGTTCATCTATTCGAAGCCATCTCCAGTCATCTGCAGATGGAATATGATATATGACCGGAAGTCTTTTTTATTAAAACCAAATTAAATAGTTCATTGATTTGGAAGAAAGCAGAAACGACGAGAGAAAGAACGACAAGAAGTACATACACACACACATATATAAAATTTTTTTCACGTCCTGTGCCAAGTATTTTTGGCTCGTGCATCTTCCAGGAGCGCACAATCATTGAAATCTAAATCTTTATTGGGTGCGAATGAAAGGTGTTCTCTTGGTCGAAACTCATTATATACAGGATAGACGAACAGTCCAGTTCAAAGACGTGAGAGGTGCGGCCCAGCAAAAATGAAAAGGACTTTTTCTCTATTCGAACTAGGATTTAAATTCAAAATTCCAAAATATATAAATCGAAGCTGAATGCATAATTCAAGCCCGAGGATTTGTTAAATTGCGAATAAATTTCCGATTCGATTGTTGGGAAAACTACCTCAGCCTCGAACCAACCGCTCAGGATCTGGGGGTATCGTCGTATAAACAAGAAAAAAATAAATAAATCGCCATTTGAACCTTTGGTCGTGTAACCCCAAATCGATTGCCACCGGGGAGGAAAGCCCTTTCCCTAATTTCTTTTCCGTAACAGATACGAGATCTTTGTGTATCCTTTTTATCTATGCCAATATTGCGGTCCAATATAGATTGAGATTTAGCGGGATTTATCGTTTCCTCTTTGACTAGGGGGGATAAAGAAAGGGAAAGGGCCTTTGGATTGCTGATTTTTTTTTTTTTGAAAACCTTTCTATTCACACACTGCATTGTTCTAAGAGAGATATCGTCGACAAGACCGAAAATTTTGCACTAGATGTGGAAAGATGTCGTCTACATCTTTGATGGTGCTTTTGGGGTGGATCGCCCCCCTTTCTATTGGTGTGAGTGAGAAAAATTATTTAAATCCTTTACCGACCCCCATTTACGATTGTGTCCAAAGTTGTGTGGTTGGTGTCCACGAATAGGTATAAGTATCCAATATGTGTTTGTGTGTGAACGAGTGTCCTGTCCAGGATATATTATATTGTATTGTGGTATCCGTTTGCTTGGGGTGGACAAGCGGGTGCCAGCCCAGATAATGTTTGTGCATAAAGATTTATGTGGTTAGTTTCGGTGAAGCAATTTACTTGGAATATGTCCGGCATTTTTGGTAACCAAAAATCTACGAGTAGTAAAATGTTTGGTCCAGAGCCGGGACGCGCAGGGTGGAGGCACTGCTTCTTCACTTATTTTGGGCTTTACTCTTGTGATAGATGAAATTTATAATGGGTCTTAACATCACCACAGTTATAGGGAGTAGCAGTGCCATGCGCCGACAAAGTTAGACCGGCAAAAGTCATACCGTATGGACGTTGGTCATACTCGTAGATCTTACCGTGCCCAGTATCTGGGAGTATGTAGCGAAGCGAGACAGGGTATAGTGTATGGAAATTAATTCCAAGACTAAGGAATTTTGTTGAAAATAATTCAATTTAGATTTAATGATCGCAACCGAATGGGTGATAAGACTTTGGAAGGGGGGGAGGCTGAGAATGTACGAAGTGACATAGTAGGCAAATGAAATATCTTTCTACAGGACGAAAGTTATCGCTTTGAATTGTTCCAGAAGTGACAAAGCATTGTCTCATGAATGAATTTGTCAACTACAGAATAAGGGTGGACAGGGGGGGGGGGGGTTTATTTGATGTCTAAAAAGGGTTGGAGGGAACTTTTCCTAGGAGGTGGATTTCGTGTCAATGGGTATTTTAATACTCCAAGAGGCTTGTAAACTGCCAATTAGTTGTGTCAGTTGTTGTTTATGCTTGCCTTTGTAATTATGATGGAATTTGAGAAAATAATCAAAGACTGCGATTTTAATTTGTTGAATTTGTGCGCGGATAGCAAAGCTTGAGGGTCACCAGAATGTTGATGAAATAGAGGTGGGTTTTCACTCACGCATTGTTCTGATGGAATTCTGTTTTCACAAACTCATGATTGCTTGAAGTTGAATAAACACAATTTCGTACGGATTTAACAATTTTGACAGACAACTTCTGAATGTTGATATTTTAGCTTGTATAAGAGTCCACACGTTTGTTCATATATTAGATGCTGTTGTTGACTTAATAGCAAAGTGGAAGTTAACCTGTGATGCTGGACTTTTCTGTGAAGATATGTCATCCATGTCGGCAAATATATTACTTCGCACACACCATTGAATGGTGAGGCTAGTCTTGAGGCCCCGTATGGTTTCATCATATTAAGGTGTAAACCTGTTTACACGGCTCCAATGCAACTGAATATAATTGCATGCCCAGACAATGCACGAAACATGAATTTATTTCTTAATTTGCGCTGCAGTCCTGGGGTTCAAACAACATCTTCTCCATTTAGCCCGGTCCCTAGCAAATTGGATACAATTGCTAATTTCAAGATGGTTGAGGTCGGTTTACACTTCTTATGCGCGCCATTAATTCTATGTCTTCGTCAACTGCCGCCGACCAGCTCGGAATCGAAGACTCTGCAAGCCATAGTATTGCTGTCTATACGCCTTTCTTGTCCTCGTCATCTTAAATGTCCAATATGTCGCTGTGGCGGTCAGATGGAAAGCAATGCGATTATATGAAACCTTAAGTTTTTACCTGGCTGATGGCTACCAATTCCGCTGAGTGTCTAGCTAGAGTTCCAATTCTGTCTAAAGTCATGGCGGCAGCAGATGGAGCGTGGGGGCAAGATCTGTCACCCTAAGATCAAATGAACGTAGGTCTATACAGCCCCAGTTATGATGGCCAAAGGGAAAAACTGCTGCTTCGACATATTCGAACAATAGGTCACCTAGGAATTTCATGGGTTAGTCATTCCCCTTGAATAGAGATGGTGGCTGATGAGCCGAGGCGATAGGGTTATCGAATAAATTGGAACTGACCCTCCAGGTTTTGATGGTTGGGTGTTGTAGAACGAGGGTAGACTCTGATTGGCGTTTACTTGGCAATGTCCAGTGTTGCAACTCTGACTACACATCAAATGTGCTTATCTTTACCTCCAAGTGGTAACCATCGGGTACTGGTCTCATCCAACCGGATTTGACTTGCTAAACGATAAGTGCGAGTGTTGATAACACGACGAAAAACAGCAACACTATAAACACCCTGGTGAGAATGGCACGGATGAATACCCGGCCTGCTGTCCCAGGCGAACCTAGATGAGCTGCTCTGACATATTCGGACAACAGGTTGTCTAGGAATTTCAAGGGTTAGTCAGGCCCCTTGAACAGAGATGGTGGCGGATGAACCGAAAGGCCAACGGCAGCGGTCAATCCCGTAGTGGATACTGATGGCCCCGTGTCCTAGGGGTATCTAATAAATTGGAACTGGCCCTCCAGGTTGGGGGTTGTGCTTTGGGTTAACTACCCACCCACAGAAAAAAACATGGTTACGAAGCAACCAATAGCCTCGGAAAGGACTGATTTTACTGTTGACGACCCTGCTAAACGAAAAAAGGACAACGACGTTCGTATCTGCACCTGGAATGTGAGAACATTAAACAGGAGAGGTGCAGGCGAACAACTAGCGGAAGCCCTAAACTGCTACAAAGCAGACATTACTGCCATCCAGGAAATACGATGGGATGGGCCGGGCAAAAAGAGGATGAAAAACTGTGATATATACTACGGACCGTGTTATAGTGAGCAGAAACAGCGACTATTCGGATGCGGATTTGTTATAAGTGCCAGACTTAGGCAAGAAGTCTTATGTTTCCAAGACATTAGCGAACGCATAGTAACAATCCGCACCAAGGCCAAATTCGCCAACATAAGCCTTATATGCGCTCACGCTCCGACGGAAGAAAAAGATGATATAGCTAAGGATTGCTTCTACGAGCTCCTCGACAAAACCTATGAGCGACTACCGAAGTACGATGTTAAAATCGTGCTGGGAGATTTTAACGCAAAGGTAGGAAGAGAAGACATCTTTAGAAGTATTGTCGGAAAACATAGCCTACACGACAACACGTCTGGTAACGGACTTAGGCTAATTGATTTCGCTACGGAACGAAATGCCACTATAGCCAGCACACGGTTTCCTCACCTCGATATCCATAAGGGGACATGGCGGTCTCCAGATCAACGAACGGTCAACCAAATTGATCACATTGCGATAGATAAGAGGCACGCATCCAGTATTTTGGATCACTACCTTGTAGCAGCTAAGGTAAGAATGCGGATATCCACCACGCCACAACAATCCAGAAATACTGTGAAAAAATTTAATGTCGGAAGACTGCAATCGCAAGAGACCGCCAAGACCTTCGCACAACGCGTATCCCTTAACCTCTCGATTAACACCATACCACCAGCATCGAATGTCGAAGAGCAATGGCAACGATGCCAACAGGCCATTAGATCAGCCGCAACTGATGTGCTAGGTTTCTCGCGCCCACCAGCAAGAAACCCCTGGTTTGATGAGGAATGCCGACAGATGCTCGCAGCCAAGAACGAGGCCTACAAGGCTAAGCTGCAGGTGAAGACGAGAGCTGCCATTGAGCTCTATAGGCAAAGAAGAAGGGAAGAACATCGGCTTTTCAGCAAGAAGAAAAAAGAGCAAGAAAAGCGCGCGATCGAGGATATAGAGAGGTGCCACTCCAGGAACGATGTTCGCAAGTTTTACCAAAGTGTAAAACGTCAAAGCCAAGGATACAAGGCTCGAACAGAATCCTGTCGAGATGAACAAGGAAATATTGTAGTTGAGACAGACTGTTAAACGGCGATGACGAACAACATTCCGCTGTCAGGCAGAACGAACCATTCAATATTGGCAACGACTGCGAAGACTGCCAACCACCCGAAATGAGTGAAGTGAGGATAGCAATATCTAAACTCAAGCTTAATAAGGCTGCCGGAAATGACGGCCTTCCCGCTGAGCTCTATAAGGCCGGCGGAGATGACTTGGTAAGTAACATCCACCAACTCATAAGCCAAATCTGGTCGGATGAAAATATGCCTGAAGAATGGAACCTCAGCATCGTTTGCCCGATCCACAAAAAAGGAGACCCTCTGAACTGCGCCAACTACAGAGGCATAAGTCTCCTCAACATCGCCTACAAGATCCTATCTGCCGTAATATGTGAACGCCTGAAACCGTTTACCAACAACCTGATTGGCCCTTATCAGTGTGGTTTTAGGCCAGGAAAGTCCACAACCGATCAAATTTTCACACTTCGGCAGATCCTGGAAAAAACTCAAGAAGTCCAAATCGATACCCACCACCTATTCATCGATTTCAAAGCCGCATATGACAGCATTTATAGAGACGAACTGTATAGAGCCATGTCTAGTTTTGGTATACCGCCCAAACTCGTCCGTTTGTGTAGGATGACGATGGAGAATTCTCGCTGCTCCATCAGGGTCGGAAACGACCTCACCGACACATTCGATACCAAAAAAGGATTTAGGCAAGGCGATGCGCTGTCATGTGACTTCTTTAATCTGATTCTTGAGAGAATTGTGCAAAACTCCAAAGCCAACACCAGAGGCACAATTTTCCAAATGTCGGTGCAACTACTAGCATACGCTGACGATATTGACATCATTGGCAGGACTCAACGTGATGTCATAGCCACGTTTGCTAGTATAGAGAAGGAAGCGGCGAAAATGGGTTTAGCAGTAAATGAGGGTAAGACTAAGTATATGCTGTCAACACGAAAGGACACACAACATCGACGAATTGGACAGAACGTCACCATTGACAGATATAACTTTGAGGTAGTACGGGACTTTGTCTACCTCGGCTCCGCTATTAGCTCTGACAACAACATCTCGTCAGAAATTAAACGAAGAATTACTCTTGCCAACCGCTGTTTCTTCGGGCTAAGAAGGCAATTTAGTAGTAAAGCCCTCACTCGAACTACTAAGGAAACCCTATATAAGACCCTGATCATCCCAGTCCTGCTCTACGGCGCTGAAGCATGGACCGTATCAAAAGCGGATGAAGAAATCCTTGGTAGATTCGAGAGGAAAATTCTTCGAAAAATCTTCGGTCCCGTTTGCGTTGACGGGCTATGGAGACGAAGATTCAACCAAGAACTATACGAGCTGTACAGCGACATGCCCCTGGTAAAAAAACTCCGCATTGGGCGTTTAAGATGGCTAGGACATGTAGAACGAATGGACACCAATACTCCGGCTCGCAGAGTCTTCGATTCCCAGCCAGACGTCGGACGCAGTAGAGGAAGACCTCGCCTTAAGTGGCGCGCACAAGTGGATACCGACCTCAACCGAATTGGAGTGCGCAACTGGAGGCAGTTAGCTAAGGACCGGGCTAATTGGAGAGGCATGTTGGTTGAGGCCCAGGTTCATTCCGGACTGTAGCGCCACTTAAGTAAGTAAGTAAGACCCTCCAGGTTGGAGCTTGTGCCATCAGGGAAGGTTAGGTTAGGTTAGGTTTTAATGGGCTGTTGACGATCAGGTGAGCAGTCAAACCTCATAGGCCTATGTAGGCTCATAACGATACCCTATGGTGTCGTCCCTGAAAAGAGTGGTACGTAAGCGTCTTGTGTTGCTCCATTTCCTACAAAGAGGTAGTTGCTCCATCCCGATTTGCAGCAGAAACGGACTATCTGTGCTGTGGGGATATTTGTTAGCTCCGTCAAGTCCTCGTAGTAATGGTTACCAATTACTATGTTGCGGCAAAGTAGGTGGGTAATATCCTGCTCCATGTCTGGATCTCCGCATTTCCGACATAGCTGGTGTGAGTCAGTTAGGCCATCAGGGTAGCTTCCTTACCATTTAAAAAATAGCTATTTGTGAGAGAGACAACTGCCTTGGTTAACGGATCTCCTCAATCACCAACCAGACCCGACCACGGACAACGATGTACGTGTATGCACCTAGAACATACGAACGTTTCACACCCCAGGTGCTACTTAAAAACTTGAATCTGTCATCGGGCGGTTCAGTGCTGAAAATTGTAGATTTACTCAGACAGGTGTTTAATGGGCCTTAGGTTAGGTAAGGTTGGTGGGTTGATGAGGTAGGCGATGTGAGTCTTTCCTCATCATATTCAGGTCAATATAGACCCAATGTGATGCGCGTTGGGGATCCACGTGTGTGGTTGGTTCCTTCATTTATCCCGTTACCTACTGTCCATTATTGCTAGTCCCTTTCGAACCATCCAGATGTTGTTGCAAACCTGAAAAGATAGGGGAGAGGATAGATCCGTGAGGTTATAGAAAAATATTTTTTTCTCATTCTCAATTGGCTGAGGCCTGGGCAGTGCCACAGAACGTGGAGGGTATCCTCGTGTATTTCTTCATCACCGCAGCTTCTAAAATGGTCATCATCTATATGATTCATTTTCAGTTTGTGGCTTTTAAGTATGTTGTGTCCAAGTAGAATAACTACTAGTGTCGAAACAAATTTCCTGTCTCTTTGAAGTAGTTTATCGGTTCTGGCGCTTTGTATACTCAGGGCACTTCTTTTTGGATGTTTCACAGATGGGGAGGGATTTCCACCTGTTTTTGGCAATATTCAGTGTTTTCTGTCCTTTTCTCGCCACTTCATCAGCAATTTCATTGCCTTGTATGCCTCTGTGTCCGGGGACCCAGCAGAGCTTAACATTATGTTGGACGCCAAGAACCTTTAGCTCTTCACGGCAACGCTTCACAACCTTAGATTTTATTTCGAGAGGTATAGATTGCTTTTCTTGCATCCTGACTGTCAATGAAGATGGTGATATCATCTGGTAGTTCGCCAGCATTGAGGTCGCTTTGGCTGCCTCTGCTACTTCTACTACTGCTACAGCTGTTTCTTAAAACACTCCAGCTCCAACGTCTTCGTACATTTTTAAACCATCAGTATAGATGGATATGGCTTCGGTGCCCAGTTCGTTCCTCTACTACTCCTCTCTACTTGGAATGATGCAGGATAAAAGACTTTGAAAACTGAGACTAGGTATCTGTTTAGAATTTGACCGTGTCCTCCTAAGTTCATTTTCCAGTAGTTGAGCTGGCTGCTTCTTGAAGCACTTTTGGCTATAGATTATTGCATTCAAAGGTCTAGCGGTAGCAGGTTTAGGATGGTTTTCAGTCCAGTTATTGGTGTGATTCTCATTGCGCTAGTAGCGCCCACACATGCTTTCTTTTGCACCTTTATCATATTTTTCAGATGGGTGACTTTATTTGTGGATTGCCAGACAAGCCCTCCATATTTCATATAGGTCTTACAATGGTCGTATGCGTGCATCCATAGGATAACTTTTTTGGACACCAGATTCTTTCCGAAAATTCGGTTACACGTGTCTAAAGCAACTGTGGCTGTGGCCCTTTTTATGGGTTCACACATTTTTCAGGTTCCAGATCAGTTTTGTGTCAAGAATGAAACCCAGACATAACCTGTAGGCCAAATATTGTTACCATTATCTTATTAGAAAGAGAACAAGTTCGGTTTTTTGGGGGTTGAAGTCAAGCCAACATTATTTGGTCCACATGTTGATTGTTTTCAATGCATGCTCGAGCTCAAGTTAAACAATGAATTTTAAGTCGAGACATGTAAACGTCTACACTTCAAGCCAGTGTTTGATAGCATTCATCGCCTAGAGCTTTATAAAGCGATGGAGGCATTCAAAATTCGGGATGCTATCAAAACTTATACAGCTGTGTCGCCTAACTCTAGAGGATACCCGATGCAATGTTCAGTTTGGAAACAGCTGAACTTTTCCAAACATGTGCCGGATTCCGACAAGAAGACGCACTACCACGAAATTTTTTGAATCTTCTTAGGGCAGGAGTTAATACGAAAGGCACTATCTAATAGGATATCTAATAAATTGGAACTGGCCCTCCAGGTTGGGGGTTGTGCTTTGGGTTAACTACCCACGCATGGAAAAAACCATTGTTACGAAGCAACTAATAGCCTCGGAGAGGACTGATATTACTGAGGGGACTGATATGACCCTGCTAAACGAAAAAAGGACAGCGACGTTCGTATCTGCACCTGGAATGTGAGAACATTAAACAGGAGAGGTGCAGGCGAACAACCAGCGGATGCCCTAAACTGCTACAAAACAGATATAACTGCCATCCAGGAAATACGTTCGGATGGGACGGGCAAAAAGAGGGTGAAAAACTGTGACATCTACTATGGACCGTGTTATAGTGAGCAACAGCGACTATTTGGATGCGGATTTGTTATAAGTGCCAAACTTAGGCAAGAAGTCTTATGTTTCCAAGACATTAGCGAACGATTGTTACAATCCGCATCAAGTCCAAATTCGCCAAGATAAGCCTTATATGCGCTCATGCTCCGACAGAAGAAAAAGATGATACAACTCAGGATTGCTTCTACGTGCTCCTTGACAAAACCTATGAGCGACTACCAAAGTACGATGTTAAAACCAAGGTGGGAGATATTAACGCAAAGGTAGGAAGAGAAGACATCTTTAGCAGTATTGTCGGAAAATATAGCCTACACGACAACACGTCTGGTAACGGACTTAGGCTAATTGACTTCGCTACAGATCAACGAACAGTCACATCACATTGCGATAGACAAGAGACACGCGTCTAGTATTTTGGATGTCCGAACATTCCGAGGGGCTTACATCGACTTGGCACACTACCTTGTTGCAGCCAAGGTATGGATGCGGATATCCACCACGCCACAAGAAACCAGAAATACTGTGAAAAAATTAAATGTCGAAAGACTGCAATCGCTAGAGACCAAGACCTTCGCTCAACGCGTATCCCTTAACCTCTCGACTCACACCATACCACCAGCATCTAATATCGAAGAACAATGGCAACGATGCCAAGAAGCCATTATATCAGCCGCAACAGGTGTGCTTGGTTTCTCGCGGCCACCAGCAAGTGGCACCCAAGTACGAGGCCTACAAGACTAGGCTGCAGGTGAAGACGAGGGCTGCCATTGAGCTCTATAGGCAAAGAAGAAGGGAACAACACCGGCTTTTCAGAAAGACGAAAAAAGAGCAAAAAAAGCGTGCGATCGTGGATATATCCAGTAACGATGTCAGCTAGTTTTACCAAAGTGTATAACATCAAAGCCAATGATTCAAGGCTCGAACAGAATCCTGTCGAGATGAACAAGGAAATATCGTAGTTGAACCAGAGTCAATGCTGAGGATATGGCAGAACCACTTTTGCAGACCGTTAAACGACGATGATGTACAACATTCCGCTGTCAGGCAGAACGAATGGTTCGTAATATTGGCAACGGCAGCGAGAACTGCCAACCACCCGACTTGAGTGTAGTGTGGATAGCAATATCTAAACTCAGCCTAATAAGTCCGCCGGAAATGACGGCCTTCCCGCTGAGCTTTTTAAAGCTTGCGGAGATGACAATGTGATGACCAACTCATCAACCAAATATGGTCGGATGAAAGCATGCCTGAAGAATGGAACCTCAGCATCGTTTGCCTGATCCACAAAAAAAGAGACCCTCTGAACTGCGCCTACAAGATCCTATCTGCCGTAATATGTGAACACCTGAAACCGTTTACCAACAACTTGATCGGCCCTTATCAGTGTAGTTTTAGGCCAGGAAAGTCCACAGTCGATCAAATTTTCACACTTCGGCAGATCCTGGAAAAAAGCCAAGAAGTCCAAATCGATACCCACCACCTACTTCTAGATTTCAAAGCCGCATACGACAGCATTTATAGAGACGAACTATACAGAGCCATGTCTAGTTTTGGTATACCGCAAAAACACGTCCGTCTGTGTAGGATGACGATGGAGAATTCTCGCTGCACCATCGGGGTCGGAAACGACCTCACCGACACGTTCGATACCAAAAAAGGATTTAGGCAAGGCGATGCGCTGGTATGTGACTTCTTCAATTTGATTCTTGAGAGGATTGTGCAAAACTCCAAAGCCATCACCAGAGGCACAATTTTCCAAAAATCGGTGCAATTACTAGCATACGCTGACGATATTGACATCATTGGTAGGACTGAACATGATGTCATAGCCACGTTTGCTGGTGTAGAGATGGAAGCAGCAAAAATAGGTTTAGCAGTAAATGACGGTAAGACTGTCAACACGAAAGTACACACAACATCGACGAATTGGACAGAATGTCACCATTTACAGATATAACTTTGAGGTAGTACGGGACTTTGTCTACCTCGGCTCCGCTATTAACTCTGACAACAACATTTCTTCAGACATCAAACGAAGAATTACTCTTGCCAATCGCTGTTTCTTCGGGCTAAGAAGGCAATTTAGTAGTAAAGCCCTCACTCGGAGATCCTATATAAGACCCTGATCATCCTAGTCCTGCTCTACGGTGCTTAAGCATGGACCGTATCAAAAGCGAATGAAGAAATAGTTGGTAGATTCGAGAGAAAAATTCTTCGGAAAATCTTCGGTCCCGTTTGCGTTGACGAGCTATGGAGACGAAGATTCAACCACGAACTATACGAGCTGTACAGCGACATACCCCTAGTCAAAAAACTCCACATTGGACGTTTAAGATGGCTAGGACATGTAGAAAGAATGGACACCAATGCTCCGGCTCGCAGAGTCTTCGATTCCCAGCCAGACGTCGGACGCACTAGAGGAAGTCCTCGCCTTAAGTGGCACGCACAAGTAGAAACCGACCTCAACCAACTTGGAATGCGCAACTGGAGGCAGTTAGCTAAGGACCGGGCTAATTGGAGAGGCATGTTGGTTGAGGCCCAGGTTCATCCCGGACTATAGCGCCACATATGTAAGTAGTAGTTAACGTGGGCGAGACAAAGTATATGCCATCAAGGCACAACCTAGAACAATATGTCACTGTTGGTAGCAACATTTCTGAGGTAGTTGACGAATGATAATCGGTCATATCAAGGTATCCGTCGGAGCGGAAATTTCTCCAATTTTGTACGATTCGGAGGATTTTTGCTTCGAGGTATTCTTCCTGTTCGGAATATTTTTCCGACATTTTGCAATGCATACCATCGAATTGTGTTGAAATGCGTTCAGGAGCATTTTTCTTTCAAATTTTGATAGCTAAATATAATTTTTTTACGATTTCCTCCGACACGTATTTACGAATTGTAGAGAAGTAAATCCGTCGGCAACATTCGCTCGGCAACATCCACCAATAATGCTCCATCCAAAAGAATCACTGAATCCCAGCCTTCGGGTTTAAGGCCACAAGGAAGATCGAATATACGCTTTAAGGATCAAACGATCGCGGATACAGATGGCTTGGACTGAATAACAGTCAGCAAAGTGCGCAGGATCGAGGAGGATGGAAGGCTTCTTTGTCTCAGGAAGGGACCTTCAACGGGTCGGGAGCCCGTTAAGTAAAAAAGTCTGTAAGAATCAGTAAACTGTCAGTTTGACATGTGTTTTATGTTATTTGTTCTTAAAAAGCTACATGAAATTAATAAGGGTATTCATGCAAAGTCGTAATTTTATCAAGTTTACAACGTTTACGACTACTTTCCGACGTTGCATAAATACGCCTAATTTTTTTACTTTTAAAAAAAAATTGTCTCTTTCTAAGAGAACTTATCTCCACCACAATTTATTATATAATCTACTTAATTTTACTGCAAAAGTACGGGAACAGACCTATTCTAATCAGAAAGCACACTTTCTGCTAATTATTTCAATCAAATCCATGATCCAAACGCCATCTTCCAACTGCAATTCATTAATCCAAAGCTGTTCTCTCAACAAAAAAAAAATTTCAAAGAATTTCTTTGACTTTTATTATGTCAATCTTCATCATTCCATTTCTCGCTTGTCAACATTTCGTATTCAAATTGCACTTTACTTGTCACACTTTTCTATGGCTTAATACAATAAAACTCGACACAAACGAAATCAAATGCACTTCTCTCGACTACTATCAGCGGACTCATTCAACGTCATCGTAAACTTAACAAAGCGTATTTGCATTTTACGGAAGTGCGAGCGCATTCGAAAACAACAAACGCTGATTCGAAATTGAATTTGACAATAAAAATAAAAAATTCGAAAAGGAAAAACTGTCACACCACAGTGTAGCGCATGCAAATTGCAGCCACTACGAATATTCCTACTCATACACACACACACACGTATGGTATATCCTTGTTACCATCTCGATGAACTGCAACTTGATAATAAACATTTTGTTCGACTCGACGCGTTCCTCTACACATATCCATACAAAGCGGGGTTTTCATCTATCAACTATTCTCCATTTATTATTCATGTATTCAGTCATTCGAAGGGTTTCGCTTCACATACACCAATCCGCCATCACCACTGCCGCATGAAACTGCAACTATAACAAATCGGTATCTTCTTGATTTATCAATGAGAAGTCCTGCGGAGCCGCTCCACTACTACAATACGAAAATAAACACACACAAACATAATCGAATTGAACTGGAAAATCAAATCGAAACGCAGCAGGCAGCACGAATGTGTCGAATTCTTTCGTCTTATCGTCGACTGATAGAGAGATATATCCTTTGGAAAGAATATAAAGATGTACCTCGTCGGTGGATAGCAAATCGGGTATCATCACTGTCGTGTATGTCCTGAAGACGGTTGGGGCATTGCCTCCGCATCCAAGATGTTATATGAATAAAATTTTTGTGAAGATCGAAAATAATGCCATACAGGAGAGAAAAATGTAAAACAACATATTCGCTTGTCAAAAATGCACGAATTTAGAATTCACACTAGGTCGAAAAAAAAAGTTGACGCAATCGGTTTTTATAAAATTTTATTTCTGAGGTTAATATATTTTGTAAGAGAATAACGCATTTGTATTAAAATATTATTGTCCAGCAATTCTGTCCGTCTGTAGGTGAAAAATAGCTTGTCAACTTTTTGAAATATATCAGGCTTGTTTCACTTACGGATCCCTTAGAGATCTGCCACACCTGAGATTTTTTATTCAATGGAACAACATTCCCTGTGGAGTTGATAATCTCTCATCGGAAGCGTCCTCAGGTGGCGGATAGAGGAATACTCTGCAGATATGTGGGGAAGGTAGGAAATGAAATACCACTCGTGGTCCAAAACTAGTTTTGGGTAAGTATCCCAATCAAAAATCCTCCCAAGTTAACGGTGCCGTCTACAGTCCCAGATATAATGGACAAAGTTAACAATTTATTTCCAATGCTCCGACATATTCGGACAAGGGGTCACTTTGACTGCCAATCCGTTTTGACATTTGAGGTCACCCTAGGCCAAAGTATTTTCTGTATATTAGTACCTAAGAAGCATAGTTCCCACTGTAATACTTCCAAAAATTATCCTGGGGCCATTTAAATAAGACCAAAATATTCAACAGGGGCCACACAATCCGAAACCCTTATTAAATCCAAAATTCTGTCGCACAAAAACGTATGATATGGCAGTCAAAGTTCTAGTAATCTCAAGGCCCCTTGAACAGAATTACATAAGAGCTGAAAGGTGACGGCAGTGATGAATCCCGTAGTGGATACTAATAGCCTCGTAGCATAGCCTTCCAGGTTGGGCTCTGTGCTTTGTGTTAACTGCCCACTCACTGAAAAATAGTTGTTACGAAGCACCCAAGAGTCTCGGAATGGACTGATTTCATTATTGACGAACATGATAAACGAAAAAACGGACAAGGACGTTAGTAAGTGCACTTGGCATGTGAGAACATTAAACGGAGAGCTGCGGAAAAAAAGGTAGCGGAAGAACAGCTGCCATTCAGGAAAAACGATGGGATTGGCAGCGCAAAAAAAGGAGGAAAAACCGCGACATCTACTACGGACCCTGCTATAATGAGCAGAGACAGTGATTTTTCTTATTTGGATTTGGTATCAGTGCCAGACTTGGGCCAGAAGTCTTATGTTTTCAAGTGATAAGCAAACGCATCATAACAATCCGCATCAGGCCCAAATTTGCCAAAATTAGTCTAATATGCGCTTACTCTCTGATGGAGGCAATTTATGATAATGCCAACCACGTAACTTCGGGTATTGTGGAATACCCATTTTCTTTTTACATACTACAACTAGAGACCATGCATAAATTTGGCGATTTTTATACATAGCTATTGCATATAAATCTATTAGCTAACGTTAGCAAAAGTCTCAGATAGGTAGGGTAATTTTTAAGATATAGTTTTTATTTTTTATTGATACCACCTCGAAAATCATGATTCTAAGAATTGGAGGGTAATTTGGAATAGTATTCCACATTACACTCTGTATGTTTTTGATGCCATTTGAATGCCCGAAGTAGAGTTTAACATCTCTAGATATATTGATATTGAGATATTTTAACGCAAAGGCAGGAAGAGAAAACATCTTTAGCTGAAATATTGAAAAAAAAACAGACTACACGACTAAACGTCGAGGAAGTCAGTTCCTAAATATATTCGGTGCGTAACGAAATTCCAATATAGCCAGCACACGGGTTCCTCACAGTTTTTTCAATGAACGGTCAATCAAATTGAATTCACTGCGATAGACGAGAGGCACGCATCCAGTATTTTGGATCTCTGAGGGGCTAACATCCACTCGGACCACTACCTTGTTGTAGTCAAGGTTAGAATGCGGATATCCACCATGCCACAACGAACCAGAAATACTGTGAAAAAATTTAATATCGAAAGACGGAAATCGCAATAGACCGCCAAGGTTTCGCAGGTTGTGCTTCCCTTAACCTGTCGATTAGCACCATAACACCAGCATCGAATATCGAAGAACAATGGCAACGATGCCAACAAGCCATTAGATCAGCCGCAACTGATGTCCTAGATTTCTCGCGACCACCAGCAAGAAACCCCCGGTTTGATGAGGAATACCAACAGGTGCTCGCAGCCAAGAACGAGGCCAACAAGGATAAGCTGCAGGCAAAGACGAGAGCTGCCATTGAGCTCTATAGGCAAAGAAGAAGGGAAGAGCATCGGCTTTTCAGAAAGAAGAAAAAAGATCAAAAAAAGCGCGCGATCGAGGATATAGAGAGGTGCCACTCTAGGAACGATGTTCGCAAGATTTACCAAAGTGTAAAACGTCAAAGCCAAGGATACAAGGCTCGAACAGAATCCTGTCGAGATGAACAAGGAAATATCGTAGTTACAGTCGACGCTGCGGATATGGAAGAACCACTTCTGCAGACTGTTAAACGGCGATGACGAACAACATTCCGATGCCAGGCAGAACGAACCATTTAATATTGGCAACGACAACGAAAATGCCACCCACCCGACCTAAGTGAAGTGAGGATAGCAATATCTAAACTCAAGCTTAATAAGGCCGCCGGATAAATGACGGCCTTCCCGCTGAGCTTTATTAAGCTGGCGGAGATGACTTGGTAAGTAACATCCACCAACTCATAAGCCAAATCTGGTCAGATATAAGCATGCCTGAAGAATGGAACCTCAGCATCGTTTGCCCGATCTACAAAAAAGGAGACCCTCTGAACTGCGCCTACAAGATCCTATCTGCCGTAATATGTGAACACCTGAAACCGTTTACCAACAACCTGATCGGCCCTTATCAGTGTAATTTTAGGCCAGGAAAGTCCACAATCGATCAAATGTTCACTCTTCGGCAGATCCTGGAAAAAACCCAAGAAGTCCAAATCGATACCCACCACCTATTTATCGATTTCAAAGCCGCATACAACAGCATTTATATAGACGAACTATACGGAGCCATGTCTAGTTTTGGTATACCACCCAAACTCGTCCGTTTGTGCAGGATGACGGTCTAGAATCCTCGCTGCACCACCAGGGTCGGAAATGACCTCACCGACACATTCGATACCAAAAACGGATTTAGGCAAGGCGATGCGCTGTCATGTGACTTTTTCAACTTGATTCTTGAGAGGATTGTGCAAAACTCCCGAGCCAACACCAGAGGCACAATTTTCCATTAATCGGTGCAACTACTAGTATACGCCGACAATATTGACATCATCGGTAGGACTCAATGTGATGGCATAACCATGGTTGCTAATATAGAGAAGGAAGCAGCAAAAATGTGTTCAACTTCAAATGAGGGTAAGACCAAGCTGTCAACTCAAAAGAATACAAGCTGTCAACTCAAAAGAATAAATTTGACGAATTGGACAGAACGTCATCATTGACAGATATAACTTTGAGGTAGTACTGGACTGTCTACCTCAGCTCCGCTAAACTCTGACAACAACATCTCCGCAGAGATTAAACGAAGAATTACGCTTGCCAACCGCTGTTTCTTCGGGCTAAGAAGGCAATTTAGTAGTAAAGCTCTTACTCGAACTTTAAGAAGACCCAATAGAAGACCCTGATCATCCCAGTCCTGCTCTACGGCGCTGAACCATGGACCTTGTCAAAAGTGGATGAAGAAATCCTTCGTCGATTCGAGAGAAAAATTCTTCGAAAAATCTTCGGTCCCGTTTGCGTTGACGGGCTATGAAGACCAAGATATGAACCTAGTCAAAAAAAAAACTCCACACTGGAAGTTTAAGATGGCTGGGTTATGTAACACAAATAGACACCAATACTCCGGCTCACAGAGTCTTCGATTCCCAGCCAGACATCGGACGCAGTAGAGGAAGACCTCGCCTCAATCAACTGGAGGCAGTTAGCTAAGGAGGCAGTTAGCTAAGGACCGGACTAATCGGAGAGGCATGTTGGTTGAGGACCAGGTTCATTCTGGATTGTAGCGCCACTTGAGTAAGTAATTAAGAAAGAAGCTTTCTCCAGGTGTTGCATCATCCTACCAAATTTTGCAATTCAGTTGGTGCAGTAGTAACCACCTGTACTATTATTCGAGAAATCCCAACTGTCTATCGTGTCCCGTGTGATGTGAAGCACACCACAAGCCTGCAGTGAACAAAAAGTTTCACACGAATATGAAAGGATAAACTGACACATTTTTGTTATCCCCACTATAAACAGCACGGTAATTCGGTTAAGGATACGTTCGGATACCTACGAATCCTGCCATGAATTGACTGATATTGACTCGATTTCTCTATCTATAGTTTGCATGTTGTTTCCGTTTGTGCAGACCCATTTTCGTATACCACTCAGAACGCCTACCCCAACATCAGGCTTGAGCAATGTATCTGAGCCTGATTCCGACTCCCTATAGGATTATTATTTTTATTCTTTCCTTCGGGTGCTTGATTCGTTTGCTTATTTTGTTGTATTCCAGCGATACACACGTGTGCCACTCCCTCCGTTGCCCGCCCTTTTCATGTCCTACCATCACAATGTTTAACAAAATATTTGCAAATGTCTCTCGAATCTCGATGCATACAGCAGGATATAGTCATATCCCACTCCAGGACAAAAAAGGATTACACACAAAATAAAACTACTCTGCATATACAAAAGAAACAACAAGGACCTCCGATTACGTTGACAATACAACAAGGATTGCGATGATGCTGTTATTGTTGTTAGTTGATATCTATATGTGCATGCACTACATAACCTCGATATGAATATCTTAAAATGCAATTTAATAAACTCGGCTTCATCCCGACAATGGTTGAGTTATCCACTGAGTCAGAGTGGGTCCTTGATGCACAAGAATTGCCATGTCAGTTCTTATTGTGAGCTTATGATGGTCGTTGCACCTGCTGGCAGCGTCTTTTGCTCCTGCAATATGCTGACTCGAATGTTATAAGCTTTCCATGTTTTGTTTTGAGAAGAGAGTCCTGCTTGCATTTTCTCTGCAAATATGAGTGTTCATAGTCATCATAGAGACGAAGAACAGCCCTCATATTGACGGCTTCAGCAGTTTTTTTTTGACAATTCAAGGGAGGGTTGGGGGCTGTTCTAAATTGATTGGTAGCCAAAGTGCAATATGACAAATCGCACGATAATCTTCAATGGAATATTGTTCTCGTTGAGCTGAGTACACACATCCGGTTTGTTTGTGTCAGTGTCCTCTGGCAAACATAGGCAATAGACATGAATAAAGGATAAGTACGCGAATGGGTTTTTGGAGGAGGGGTGCTCTGATAAAAATGTTAAATGGGGTAGGTGGGTTAAAATGGATGGGTTTTCAACGTCTCTATTTTTTTTAGGGTGCACGTTGATGCTGTTATCCCAGTTTATCGGTTCACTGGGTACGGTGCGAAATATGAGATATTTACACCATCGATTTGGGATGGAAATTGATTTTGTAAGTTTTTTTTGCCGTTACTTTACCGTCTTCTCTCTTTTAGGCCGGTATAGATACATGTGCTTATATTGACAAAAAATGGGGTTAATATTATGGCGTATCATGGCATGTCAGAGAGTAATACTACCGTAGGCATTCGTTGGTGTTTATGTGTGGCAATTGGTATGACAGGCGGGAAATGCCATATCAGCGTGAATAACGGAAGTAGATTTGGTAAGACAAAGAATTTGCGTGTCAATGAATATCAATTTGGTGTTTGGATGGATTTTTGAAAGGATTTCATCTTTTTTTTGGTTACAAGTACTACTTATATGGATTTGGGGAAACATTTTGCAGAGACGTGGCTTTGGTTTGAGTGGAAGGGATTGAATAATGTAAGGAATTGGGTTTTATTGCTTATTCATATCTGTAGCAGGAAACAATGTAAACAGAAATATCAGCTGTCACTGATGTTTGGTAGAAAAAAAAAACATTCTAAGGCTTCAGTCACCTGGATTTGCTAAATTTAACGTGCAAACTTGAAGACACTGACCTTCAGATTTGTTGACCGTTGAACATAACTTTAAATTAGCCCGGTCCTTAGCCAACTGCCTCCAGTTGCACACGTATAGTTTGTTTCTACTTGTGCTCGCCACTTAAAGCGAGGTCTTCCTCTACTGCGACCGACGCGACGTCTGACTGGGGATCGAAGACTCTGCGAGCCGGAGTTTTTCATTCGCACTTTATGTCCCAGCCATCTTAAACCTCCAAAGCGGAGTGTTTTTGACTAGGGATATGTACAGCTATACAGCTCGTATGCCTCGTGGTTGAATCTTTGTCTTCTAAACCCGTCAGCGCAAACAAGACAGACGATTCTGGTGTTGGCTCGGGAGTTTTGCACAATCCTCTCAAGAATCAAATTGAAAAAGTCACATGACAGTGCATTGCCTTGCCTAAATCCTTTTTTGGTATCGAATATGTCGATGAGGTCGTTTCCGACCCTGATGGTGCAGCGAGAATTCTCCATCGTTATCCTACACAAACGGACGAGTTTGGGCGGTATACCAAAACTAGACATGGCTCTGTATAGTTCGTCTCTATAAATGCTGTCGTATGCAGCTTTGAAATCGAGAAATAGGTGGTGGGTATCGATTTGGACTTCTTGCCGAAGTGTTAAAAATTTGATCGGTTGTGGACTTTCCTGGCCTAAAACCACACGGATAAGGGCCGATCAGGTTGTTGGTAAACGGTTTCAGGCATTCACATATTACTGCAGATAGGATCTTGTAGGCGATGGAGGGTCTCCTTTTTTGTGGATTGGGCAAACGATGCTTAGGTTCCATTCTTCAGGCATATTTTCATCAGACCAGATTTTGCTTATGAGTTGGTGGATGTTACTTACCAAGTCATCTCCGCCAGCTTTATAAAGCTCAGCGGGAAGGCCGTAATTTCCGGCGGCCTTATTAAGCTTGAGTTTAGAAATTGCTATACTCACCTCTCTATATCCTCGATCGCGCGCTTTTCTTGCTATTTTTTCTTCTTTTTCTTCTTCTTTGCCTATAGAGCTCAATGGCAGCTCTCGTCTTCACCTGCAGCTTAGCCTTGTATGCCTCGTTCTTGGCTGCGAGCATCTGTCGGCATTCCTCATCAAACCAGGGGTTTCTTGCTGGTGGGCGCGAGAAACCTAGCACATCAGTTGCTGCTGATCTAATGGCTTGTTGGCATCGTTGCCTTTGTTCTTCGACATTAGATGTTGGTGGTAAAGAGTATCAAACCGAAGGTACACGGGTGGTATGACTCGGGCTGTAAGGAGGCTATTAGGGTGAAAGAGTTATGTTTTCGGTCATATAAAGCCAAACCAACTGAGGAAAATCGTTTAAAATTCAAACGAGCCAGAAATGACTGCAATGCCCACATTAAGCGTGTCAAATTCTTCCACGACCAAAAGTTGAGGCAAAAAATTCTACTATGTTCTAAAGTTAGTAAAAACTTTTGGTCGTTTTTAAAAAGCATTAAGAATTCGACCTCATCTTCCATCCCAACGCTCATTTACAATGACATCCCGCTCTCTAAACAAAGCCAATCTGCTCGCTGCTCATTTTGCAGCCAATTTCACGCTGCCAGATTGTGCCTATTCATCAGGACTCTTTCCGGATCGATGGAAAACTGCATTTGTCCAGCCCGTCCCAAAAAAAGCGAATCTTCTTCTCTGCCGACTGCCGACCAATTGCACTTACCTCCCTTCATTCTAAGGTAACGCTGATAAGCCTCAGCTTATGAAATATCTTGAATCACGAAAACTCCTCAATGACCGACAATATGGTCTTCGTAGCAACAGGTTCACTGGTGATTTGATGCCATATCTCACCGAAAAGTGGAACCAATCAATCCACCTTGGTGGCGAAAACAAGATCGTTGCACTTGATATTTCAAAGGCATTTGACAGGGTTTGGCATCAAGCCCTTTTGACGAAAATGCGTGCTTTTGGTATCGATGATACTCTTCTTCAATGGATTAGACTCTACCTCTCGAAACGTTCAATTCAAGTAGTTTTGGACGGTTTCAAGTCTGCTACTCACCAAATAAATGCTGGTGTTCCCCAAGGCTCAGCTTTGTCTCCGACACTCTTCCTCATTTTTATTAATGACCTATTGTCTGCAACTTCTAATCCAATCCATTCCTTCGCTGATGACAGTACCCTCAGATTTTCATATTCGTTCTCGAATTCACGCCCCTCACCTTCGGATGTGGAAGAAAAACGACAAAATATGTTAAGTTCATTGAATTCCGACCTTGACAGCATAATTAAATGGGGTAAATCTAATAGAGTGGAATTTAATGCCTTCAAAACGCAATGCTGTCTTCTGTCAACCAAGCGAAACCAAACTTTACAGCCACTATCCATGAGTGGCACTTGCATCGTCGAAACCGAAAAACTTTCCATGCTCGGTATGTGTGTTAGTAACGACCTTCGTTGGAACGACCACATATTCGAAATCGCCAAAAATGCAGCAAAATGTCTAGGTTTCCTTAATCGATGTAAGAAATACTTCACCCCTTCTGATCTGGCCTCAATATATAAAGCGTACATACGCCCCAAACTTGAGTTCAACGCCCACATATGGTCAGGTGCAGCCAAAACATCATTGCACCTACTAGATAGGATACAAAGGGTGCGATATAGTTTCGCTCGAACATCGTAGGAATGTCTCCTGCCTTACACTCTTTTCGCCCCTTTAACAATTCAACCGTAATATTCGCCGTACCATGAATGCTAATAAGTTCACCCTAAAGCCTATCTTCGGACGTACTATGAAATATAGAGATTCATTCCTTAATCATACCACACGAATGTGGAATGCTTTACCAAACTCAGTTTGTAATCTTCACTACATCCTGTGCAGACGGACGAGTTTGGGCGGTCTCGATAAATGCTGTGGTATGCGGCTTTGAAATCGATGAATATGTGGTCGGTATCGATTTGGACTCCTTGGGCTTTTTCCAGGAGCTGCCGAAGTGTGATGATTTAATCAGTTGTGGACTTTCCTGGCCTAAGACCACACTGATATGGACCCATCAGGGTGTTGGTAAACTGTTTCAGGCGTTCACATATTACGGCAGATAGGATCTTGTAGGCGATGTTGTGGAAACTTATGCTTCTGTTGTTGGCGCAGTTCCGAGGGTCTCCTTTTTGTGAATCGGGCAAACGATGCTGAGGTTCCATTTTCAAGGCATATTTCCTGTTTCTTTCTGGTGGGCGCGACAAACCTAGCACATCATTTGCGGCTGATCTGATGGCTTCTTGGCATCGCTGCCATTGTTCTTCGTGGACAGTGGACAGGTTAAGGGACACACGTTCTGCGAAAGACTTTTTCACAATATTTCTGGGTTGTTGTGGCGTGGTGGATATCCGCATTTTTACCATGGCTGCACAAGGTCATAGTCGAAGTTAGCTACTCTTTTCTATAACAATGTGATCAATTTCATTCAGCGTTCGTTGATCTGGAGACCGCCATGTCCCCTTATGTATACCATGGTGAGAAACCGTGTGGTGGCTATAGTGGCATTTAGTTCCACAGTGAAGTCAATTAGCCTTAGCCCGTTGCTAGACGATGTAGTGTAGGTTATGTTTTCTGACAATACTGCTAAAGACGGCTTCTCTTCCAACCTTTGCGGTAAAATATCCCATCTCGATTTTAACATCGTACTTCGGTAGTCGTTCATAGGTTTTGTCAAGGAGCTCGTAGAAGCAATCCATAGTTATATCATCGTTTTCCTCCGTCGGAGCGTGAGCGCATATAAGGCTTGTGTTGGCGAATTTGGCCTTGATGCTAATTTTCCTAAAAACATAGGACCTCTTGCCTAAGTCTAACAAATCCGCATTCGAATAGTCGCTGTTTCTGCTACTAACACGGTCCGTAGTAGATGTCACCGTTTATCATCCTCCTATTGCCCGGTCCATCCCATCATCATCATATTTCTTGAATGGGAGAATGGACCATCAGTATTCACAACGGGAGTCCGCGCTGCTGTTGGCCTGTCAGCTCTGCCACCCCCATCTCTGTTCAAGGGACCTCACTAACCCTTGAGATTCCTAGATGGCCTAGTTTCCGAATATGTCGGAGCAGTTCAAAACGGGTTGTATACTTTGTCCATCCTAATTGGGACTGTAGACCCCACCGTTGATTCTTTCTTGGGAATTCTTCCGCTGCCATCTGGGGAGTTTTTTTGATAGTTGACCTAACTCCAATGTTACGCAGTAAAATTAAGGGCACGCCAACTTTCAACGGTAACTCATGTGGTGGATGGTCTGGTAAATTTTGTAAAATAAAGAATTCAACGGGATAATTTACCACATCCTCATCTCTCGTTACAATATCGATGGGATTGTTTGACATCGAATTTCCACTGATAAGCAGTTTACACTGTTAAATCTAACCTCTTCGGAGGTCGGTCCCATTTATTACTGGAGGAGGCTATTCTTGGCTTAGAAAATGTAAAAGGGTCCAAAAACCCCCATATAAAAAGAAAAATAGCCATGGAAATTTTAAAGCTAAATATTCAAAAGCCTTTGAGGAAAGAGATGAATTCAAGCAACTCAATGGGGCACTGCTTAGAGAAATGAATATTCTGAAGCAGGAGTTGCAATTGCGTTGAAAGAACAAATCAACCAAATACTCGTTGGCCATAGTTCATGGGTGCTGCGGATATTGTTGTCATACCCGAGGATTCTGAACTGGATGTCTTTTATTTTATCCTGAAAGGATTCCAAAAAAAGGAAACTGTCCCCGCGTAATTTATTTCTTTTTTGAAATGGAAATAAGCCCTACTTTGCGAATGCAAAAGAAAATATGCCCCACAACCAAAAGGTATTAACAACCGCGGGGCTTATTTCCACTCGAAAAGGAAATAAGCCCTGCAGTTGTAAATGCCTTTTGGTTGTGGGGCATATTTCCTTTGCATTCGTTCAAATGGACGAATTAAAGCCTAATTCAATAGTGAGTCCAAGAAGGGAGGTTTGCACGTGGGAGCATGCCCGTCCACTGATATTTAATATTGCATACACCCAAACTAGCACTCGGATGTGTGGATGTATGCAAAGTATGACCCCTCTGCTTGGGCCAACTATGCAAAGTTTGAATGCGAAGTGGGGGGCATGCTGGCTCCCTGAAATCTCCACTACGTGAGCTTGGGTTGCGTGTGAAATGCTAAGTTTCTTTGTCATCAGGTTTTTTTTTTAATTTTTTTGGGTTTATATTCAACTTTCTTTGAGAGTTTTGAAAAGAATACCAATTTCAAATGGCAATTGCAGCCATGGATAGTAATGCTTTTTTGTGGCAGGGCTTATTTTCATTTCGAAAAAGAAATAAGCTCCATGGGGTCTATTTGCATTTTTTGGAGAATTTGGTCCCGCGGCGCTTAGTTCCGCAGGGGTTATTGCACTGCACCGTATACACCACTAAATTGAACTGCCATGGTAACAAATGTGTCCCAGAAATGGTTTCACTAATATGAAGATCAAGTTATAGGAATGCCCTCGAGTGTTTTACATCTTTTTTAAAAGCGAAATATGTATCTGACTACAAAACATGCCTTTTATTAAATCAAAGTGTACATTTTCAAAAACCGAATCCAAATTTGAGATCTAGGAGTTTAGCAAAGAAGAGTTGCCGCAAAATAATTTAAAATGTCCATTGAAAGGGTTTTCCTAATTTATTTTTGCTTAACTACCATTACCGAGTAAACTTTGATTCCAAGGACACATCCTTTAATTACATTATCTCGAGCTGTTCAACCCTTAAAACGTCACAGACTCTATGTTCAGTTAAAAGTGAAAGAAAGAGAATGAAATGAAAACCAGAACTATTTAATCCTGGGCATCCTTTGTACGACTGCAACTACCGAATGGCTACTTCCTACACCAAAGCAGTATAATCCAAAACTCATAAGTACATTACCGCAAAATGATATTAGCCCCCAACGAACGGTGCTTGTTATGCTCTATAGCTGAAATCGAATCACTGTTACGAATGGTAATTCTATTAACCCCATGACCTGGCTATACACATTCAAACAAGACAGATCTAGGTAGACTCCTATAGTAAACCAGCAAAAGAATAAAAAAAACTGTTTTCCTCTCAAAATTAGTCCTTTACGAGGGACGAGTGCCATGTCCCCGATAACCAAGGACGACAACATCGTCTGGTATCAGGTTGCTTGGATCTTATTTTTTTGTCACATTTTCACAGTTCATTTCACCTCTAAATGAAATCAGACACTAATAAGGACTCTTGCTGTGTGTCATATGAACACCCATATGTGACAGTGTATTCTTCACCTTTTTGTAAGTGAGAGGGAGATTTATGATTATCCTAGCAGTAGGAGGTGTTTCATGACGTTTCGTTTTTATTGCTCCTTATTTCGCCTGTGTGGGAAGGACAAACTGTTTTTGTAGCTTCACCATGCGTGCATCTTAACGCAAACAAACACTGGAGTGTAATGGTACCCAACAAGGATTAGGGGTGGGCTATTAATAACAATTCTATTTAAGGCTGCTTAAGGCTAATAAACCGTATCGTAAAGTGTAGCACAACCCGCCCATTTAGCGCCAGAAACAGTGCGCACAATTACTCACCGTCATCGAAGAGACTTTTGACAGCCCACAGAGGGGGCTGCGCGATGGGAATGGAAGTTCATGCGAAATATGTCCTGGCGTCGGTCGTTTCAAGCACCGAAGAGTCGTCAAGTTTTAATTCCGTAGTTTTGTCGTGTGAACGCCTTGACTTTGAGAAGTACCATGTGGGTGCATGTGGATTACATGCAAACAAGGACATCAATTTCAGAGTTGCGAGGTAAATTTTTACTGACGATACTTTGCTTGATGTGAAGTCGAAGGCAAGTATGGGATGTGATGGGAATTTTTTTTTATGGACCATGAGATTAGAGTTGGTATGACTTAGAAATGGAACGACTTTGGTAATAATTTTACGTTTTATGGGACCACTTTTTATTTATGAGAAGAATGACTTTTGGTAAAGAGGAGTGATTGTCATATGAATGACTTTAAAGCGCTTTGTGGAGGTGTCCTTTATGTTGTCCGCAGAGAACTTATCTTAGGTAAGTGTACCCTTTTTTAGTGGTTGGTGCGTTGGACTACTAAGTGCGGGGTCTCTGGTTGGAGTCCCAAAAGTAAAAACGCATCTTTTACGGCCCCATTCCTTGCGAAGTCTAAGTATAAAACATTCATGAGGAGCTTCTCAAACTTGTCGTAAGGAATTGCTTCTAAAATGGAAGGCCCATTCATTGTGGCAAACATATAACTTCGCACACAGATAAAAATGGAGAGCCTAGCTTTAAAGCCTATTAAGGTCCGTTAAAGCCTTAATTTGTCTTTGCTTTTGAGGTAGCGTGTTAATGTGCTAAAAGTTTGACTACGTTTGAAGGCTTTATTTAGCATAATAAGGTAGGGTTAGGTTATATTTGCTGCACGCGATGTGTGTGCACACTTAGCCCAGAAAAAGTATCGTTAAGGTACCTCGTAAATCTGTCGACTTTTCCAAATATTCGTCTGCCTAATTAAACCATTCCTAGCTAACTATAAACCGGTTGAGATTTCTGACAATAATATTAGCCATAGCTCTCCTAGATTGTCAAAGAAGTACTCTCCTAGAAAGAGTTTTCTTTTGTTGGAGAGAGTCGAACAAGAGCAAAGAAGGTGATGAATACATTCCTCCTCCTCCATGTCCAAGCTGATTCTTCAAAAGCCATAGCTAAGAGACTTAGTTTGCATATATACCTAGAGGGCAGTGTTCTGTAAAGACGCCGATGATGGTATATATGTTCGATCTGTCAGCATTATCAAGTAGCGAGAGCGCTTCGGGTTATAGTTTGACCAGAGTTGCCTGGATATTAGACACGTTTATTCGTCAGTGTTTTGCTTTCTTGATCGCATCCAGTTTGATTGATTAACATATATCGAGGTGCATGCCTAACATTTCTGTTGGGGGTGCAATATCATGGCAAATGGTCTGACACGCTCATCCATCCCTCAGTCCACTGGTATATCTATGGGATCAGGTTCCCAGAAAAGGTGAATGGTAAGAGATAGTCTGCATTAGTGGGCTGATTTCAATGTAAATGCGATGGATCCATGGGAAATGATTGCCGATTGACAGTTACTGAATATTTGGCATAGTTAGGGTGGTCTGACTTTTGGGAAATATCCGTCCTATATAGGACAGGAACAGGTGGAAATCACATGGTATCAGGTCCAGAAAATAAAGTGGATGAACAAATTCTCCCAACTTAGCTTCCGAAACTTTTAAGGAGTCAAAAAAAAAATCAACGTGTTTGGTTTGACATTGTCTTGATGGAACACAATTTCCCTTTCATTGGCCAATGCTGGCCGCTTTTGAGCGTCCATAATTCCGTTCAAATTAAGAGTTTTGGTTTAAGGCGGCAGCTTATTGTAGACGATGCCCACCCAATCGATTTACAGCAATACATTCCTGACCGCCAATCGCGAATCATCGAAATACTACATACTTACTTAAGTGGCGCTACAGTCCGGGATGAACCTGGACCTCAACCAACATGCCTCTCCAAATAGCCCGGTCCTTATCTAACTACCTCTAGTTGCGCACCCCAAGTTGGTTGAGGTCGGTTTCTACTTGTGTGCGCCACCAAAGGCGAGGTCTTCCTCTACTGCGTACGACGTCTGGCTAGGAATCGAAGACTCTGCGAGCCGAAGTATTGGTGTCCATTCGTTCTACCATCTTAAACGTCCAATGCGGGGTTTTTTGACTAGGGGTATGTCGCTGTACAGCTCGTATAGTTCGTGGTTGAATCTTCGTCTCCATTGTACAGCTTGTATAGCTCATGGTTGAATCTTCATCTCCATAGCCCGTGAACGCAACCGGAGCGATGATTTTTCGAAGATTTGTTCTCTCGAAACGACAAAGGATTTCTTCATCCACTTACGATTCATAGTTCGGCGCCGTAGAACAGGACTAGGGAGATCAGGGTCTTATATATGATCTCCTTAGTAGTTCGAGTGAGGGCTTTACTACTAAATTGGCTTCTTGGCCCGAAGAAAAGCGATTGGCAAGCGTTATTCTTCGTTAAATATCTGACTAGATGTTGTCAGAATTAAAAGCGTATGCCAAGCGTTGGCGTCACAGCCCATTAGCATATTATCCAGTTTGGTTGTTGGGGCTATGGAAACATATTAAAGCTTTTTTATGCCCCAATCTTAGGCGACCTAACTATGGTCAAACTAGAGGGTGTGACCAAATCCACTTACGTGACCTAAATGTACATGGCTCATGACAGACCAGCACCGCCAATGGAGGTGCAGAAAACCTCCAATTTCTTAAGTTTGGCATGCCTTACACCAAACCATACACTCGCTATTTATCAATATCAAGAAGGACATCGTGTTTTTGTGGGGTTCCTCTTCCTTGATGACTGAACAGTCATCCATTGGAACCGCCGCGTTGTGGAGTTTAAGACATTGGAGCAGCCTTCCTCTATCTATCTTCATATTGGGTAACCAAATGCGGGCCCTGGGTCTCCTTGGGATGTCCTTAGCTGGGATTAGCTTGTGCTTCCAGCCATCCCAGGCGTCTCTAACCTTAGCAACGTACTCATTAAGGAAGTCCTTGGAGAATTGGTTGCATTTGATCAGCCTATATCGACACTATATTTGATCACCCTCACGACCTCGGCGCAGTCAAAGTTCGGGATTAGTTCCCCAATGTTCTCAATTAAATAATTTATCAGCATGTCGAAAAGTTTGGTCTCAATCTTTCCCCACGCCTCGGCTATGGATTTCCCGTTTTAGGAGTTCGCATCCATTAGTGCCACCTGAAGGTGATCTCTGACCACCTCGGTCAGTGATCGTTTCTGGAGGGCACTAGCCGATGTGCTTGCGGTAACCTTGGTTCTTTTTAGGGCCGGGCGCTGGGAGGTCTCCTCCTAAGACCTGTCCCACTTCACCGCCTGCCTTGCTTTGCTTTTTTGGTGCTCGTTGTATTCGTCAACGATCGCCTGGTATTTGATTTTGTCCGCCTGGTTCCTTTAGTGGACCTTTTCGAAAGCCTCATTTTTTGGCTATCTTGCCTAAAATGAAGAGGGCCATCTGGTACTTGCTCTTCGTGGCTTTCACTGCGGACTTTCTTTTTGTTGTTGGTATTTGTTTTGCGGTGGAGGCGATAACCTTAGCACTCTCGTCGCTTGGTGGACTTACGATTGTCTCCTGACTGGAGGCAGCTTATCGTCCTCTGATGAGTCGCCTACCTCAGGCATCCTGAGCTTTTTTTTTGTGTTTTAGAATATTTTAATTTTTTTATTTTTGTTTGATTTTGTTTCCCCGAGTAGGACCGAAAAGATTGTCCGTCCTGACAGAGCCCTCTTACCAGGATAAGACCCTTATAAAACCGACCTTGTCCGAGCATCAGAGGGAATCGTTTGCGACCAGGGACGATTAGCTACTTACTGAACATACAGCCGTCAGCATGGGTGCCTCAACACTTTGGCTTAAAAGTGGGATTTGGAATACGGGAGTAAACCGGTTGGGTTGCTCTTAGTTTCGCTCTAGAGTAGTTGCGTTGCACCTATTTTTGGAAAATTGTGCATCTGGTGTTGGCTCGGGAGTTTTGCAGAATCCTCCCAAGAATGATGTTAAAGCAGTAACATGACAGCGCATCGCCTAGCCTAAATCCTCTTTTGGTATCGAATGTGTCGGTAAGGTCAATTTCGACCCTGATGGAGCAGCGAGAATTCTCCATCGTCTGCCTGTACAGACGGACGAGTTTGGGCGGTATACCAAAAATAGACGTGGCTCTGTATAGTTCGTCTCTTTAAATGCTGTCGTATGCGGCTTTGAAATCGATGAATAGGTGGTGGGTATCAATTTGGACTTTTTGGGATTTTTTTCCAGGATCTGCCAAAGTGTGAAGAATTGTTCAGTTGCAGGCTTTATTGGCCTGAAATCATACTGATTAAGGCCGACCAGCTTGTTGGTAAACGGTTTCAGGCGTTCACATATTACGGCGGATAGGATCTTTTAGGCGATGGAGGGTCTAATTTTTTGTGGTTCGGGCAAACGATGCTGAGGTTCCATTCTTTAGGCATACTTTCCATTCTTTAGGCATCCGACCAAATTTTACTAATGAGTTGGTGAATGTTACTTACCAAATCGTTCCCACCGGCTTTATATAGCTCGGCAAGAAGGCTGTCATTTCAGGCAGCCTTATTAAGCTTATGTTTGGATATTGGTATCCTCACGTAACTGAGGTCGGGTGGTTGGTTCGTTCTGCTTGACAGCGGGAGATTGTTCGTCATCGCCGTTTAACAGTCTGCAGAAGTGGTTCGTGTATAATATCAGCACCAACTGTGTCTCAACTATGATATTTCCTTGTTAATCTCGACAGGATTCTGGGCGAGGCTTGTATCCCAGTGTAGAGGATTTACACTTTGGTAAAACTTGATAAGATATTTCCTGGAGAAACACCTCCCTATATCCTTTATAGCGAGCTTTTCTTGCTTTTTTTCTTCATTCTGAAAAGCCGGTGTTCTTCATTCCTTCTTTGCCTAAATAGCTCAAATTTCTCCAATCCATCAGGAATAAACCTCTGGTTTGACGAAGAATACCGACAGATGCTCGCAGCTAAAAGCGAGGCCTACAGGGCTAAGACGCAAGTGAATATGAGGGCCGTATTTTAGGGTACCGTGAAATAACGCCGAATTTTGAAATTCGGTATTTAAATTTTGCAAACACCCAAACTCGCACTCGGATCTATACAAAGTATGAACCCCTCTGCTTGGGCTCAGTGTTGGATTTGGTATGGGTGCGAAATTGGATGTGTCAAATACGGCCCTAATATTCACTTGCGACTTAGCCCTGTAGGCCTCGCTTTTGGCTGCCAGAATCTGTCAGTATTCTTCGTCACACCCTCGGTTTCTTCCTGGTGGACTGGAGAAATCTAGCACATATCAGCTTCCGCCATCCTTGCCATTGTTCATAAATGCTGGAATGGTATGGTATACATGGAGAAGTTAAGGGACATGCATTTCGGACCTAATATTTGACGTAAAACGTCAATTCGAAATACGCCACAGGATATGCAAAATTTTATTCAACCTTCGATTTTCGTCACGAAATCAGTATTTTGCCCACTAGACCGCTTGCAAACAAGAGCACGAAAAATAATTGATACCACCAATCCTTTGATAACACCTTCCAGAGCCTGTTTCTTGGGCTTAAAGATATTTTCATATCCACCACACGCACACAGACCACATCATAGAATTTAATTAACTAATTATGCCAACCGGTGACATCTCACAACATGTTGTGCAAATAATTTGAGAGGAACACCACGGCTCCTAGCTGGTCAATCATCCTATCAAGTAGTTGGGTGAATTGTTTACATAACCCTTGACTGATATGCGGTTACCTGGCGTTTGGAGCTTACAAGATGTCCAAGCTGCACTCGCAAATCCCATTGAGCTGTGCAATTAAGGACACCGCCACCGGAACGGAACGCTTCTTCAAAGTGAATACACACATACTTGTGGTGCAGCACACCGATTTCCAATTAAACAAGTGTACATAGTATGTAATTACATTACCGCCCGCTGTTTGCCCGCCACCTCCGCGGATTGTGTCTCGCATTGGCACGGTGTGAATTACAAATACATGTCGCGCCAGTAGAGTCAGCGCCCGGCCACACTCTAAACAATAAAACCCGAAACGCACACAAACATCAGTAGGACTGTAGAATCGCGATTCAACATCCTGCGAAATATGATAAACAAAAGAATGTTATGATTACAGTTACGATAACGATGACGACACATTGCCTGCGGTCGGTCCTTGGGGGAGGACGCGCAGTATATGCGAACGAATTTGTTATCCGCACAGGACTCGCGTTATTAACGCAAGGACATTCATTTTGTCAGCGGTGTATTGCGTTTTCCTTTTTTTTTCCGCTCCCCCAATTTACTTCTACTACTCTACCAGCGTATCCTTTCCATTTTCACATTTCCAGGAACACTGTGTCTGCCCAGTCACCTTTGTGCATATATGCGTGCGAATTAAGATGATTAATGTCTCCCAACATTCAAATAAATTATTCAGTTTTTAATAGCGAAAAAGAAAACGCAAATATGCGAATGCGAACATATAAAAACGGTGAAGCAGGACCTGAGCACAGTGGGCGGCTTCGCGGTATGTGTGTAGATTTTGCAGATTTTTTTTTTTGCCGCCCACTTGTTTGATTAATTTGTGTTGCTCCTTTGTGTTTTGCCGAAGCGAATAATGAGATTTCGTTATCGGTACCTGTGCTCCATTGGTACCGTTACCGTACTGTATAGTCGTGCCATTGTTCTGTTGCGCCCACGTAAACAGAAGTGTTCTCTGAAGTTAGAGTCGTATAAGGACATTTTATTCAGGTGGAACTTGCCGGGATACATGCGATTGAAACGAATCGGATGGGTAATTGTAGCATAGAACGTTAATTGGATTTTTTTTTGCTTGCATTTGCTTTGGTGAAGAGGAGAGATTGAGGTGAAAAGGATTCTGCCCTAATGAACGTGGTATCGAAGTGCTCGCTCTAGGTGAAATGTGATTATGGTCGTGTGCAGGGGTAATTTTTCGGTTCATTAGCAAAACGTAAATCTATTAGGAGCTAACTATGGCTGGGTGGGTGTGTGCGATTGTATAGCGGGGTAACATTTAGAGGAATCCTTTGGTGGCATTGATATATTTTTTTGCAACAGACAGAGCAGCAATTGGAAATACCTTCAGAAAATTGCTAAATGATTCATTTCAGTAATTGGGTATTATGCTGAAGTACTGAGTACAAAGGCTGAGAGAAGATTGCCATTTATCATTGGGTGCATGTACTTTGGATGGTCCAATTAATATGTTGACCTTGGGTATTGATAGATGGTTGGGTGTTGTAGAACGAGGGTAGACTCTGATTGGCGTTAACTTGGCAATGCCCAGTTTTGCAACTCTGACTACACATCAAATGTGCTTATCTTTACCTCCAAGTGGTAACCATCGGGTACTGGTCTCATCCAACCGGATTTGACTTGCTAAACGATAAGTGCGAGTGTTGATAACACGACGAAAAACAGCAACACTATAAACACCCTGGTGAGAATGGCACGGAAGAATACCCGGCCTGCTGTCCCAGGCGAACCTAGATGAGCTGCTCTGACATATTCGGACAACAGGTTGTCTAGGAATTTCAAGGGTTAGTCAGGCCCCTTGAACAGAGATGGTGGCGGATGAACCGAAAGGCCAACGGCAGCGCTCAATCCCGTAGTGGATACTGATGGCCCCGTGTCCTAGGGGTATCTAATAAATTGGAACTGGCCCTCCAGGTTGGGGGTTGTGCTTTGGGTTAACTACCCACCCACAGAAAAAAATATTGTTACGAAGCAACCAATAGCCTCGGAAAGGACTGATTTTATTGTTGACGACCCTGCTAAACGAAAAAAGGACAACGACGTTCGTATCTGCACCTGGAATGTGAGAACATTAAACAGGAGAGGTGCAGGCGAACAACTAGCGGAAGCCCTAAACTGCTACAAAGCAGACATTACTGCCATCCAGGAAATACGATGGGATGGGCCGGGCAAAAAGAGGATGAAAAACTGTGACATCTACGGACCTTGTTATAGTGAGCAGAAACAGCGACTTTTCGTGTGCGGATTTGTTATAAGTGCCAGACTTAGGCAAGAAGTCTTATGCTTCCAAGAAATTAGCGAACGCATTGTAACAATCCGCATCAAGGCCAAATTCGCCAACATAAACCTTATATGCGCTCACGCTCCGACGGAAGAAAAAGATGATATAGCTAAGGATTGCTTCTACGAGCTCCTCGACAAAACCTATCAGCGACTACCGAAGTACGATGTTAAAATCGTGCTGGGAGATTTTAACGCAAAGGTAGGAAGAGAAGACATCTTTAGAAGTATTGTCGGAAAACATAGCCTACACGACAACACGTCTGGTAACGGACTTAGGCTAATTCATTTCGCTACGGAACGAAATGCCACTATAGCCAGCACACGGTTTCCTCACCTCGATATCCATAAGGGGACATGGCGGTCTCCAGATCAACGAACGGTCAACCAAATTGATCACATTGCGATAGATAAGAGGCACATATCCAGTATTTTGGATGTCCGAACATTTCGAGGAGCTAACATCGACTCGGATCACTACCTTGTAGCAGCCAAGGTAAGAATGCGGATAAGGCCGGCGGAGATGACTCCGTAAGTAACATCCACCAACTCATAAGCCAAATCTGGTCGGATGAAAATATGCCTGAAGAATGGAACTTCAGCATCATTTGCCCGATCCAAAAAATAGGAGACCCTCTGAACTGCGCCAATTACAGAGGCATAAGTCTCCTCAACATCGCCTACAAGATCCTATCTGCCGTAATATGTGAACGCCTGAAACCGTTTACCAACAACCTGATTGGCCCTTATCAGTGTGGTTTTAGGCCAGGAAAGTCCACAACCGATCAAATTTTCACACTTCGGCAGATCCTGGAAAAAACTCAAGAAGTCCAAATCGATACCCACCACCTATTTATCGATTTCAAAGCCGCATACGACTGCATTTAGAGAGACGAACTATACAGAGCCATGTCTAGTTTTGGTATACCGTCCAAACTCATCCGTTTGTGTAGGATGACGATGGATAATTCTCGCTGCACCATCAGGGTCGGAAACGAACTCACCGACACATTCGATACCAAAAAAGGATTTAGGCAAGGCGATGCGCTGTCATGTGACTTCTTTAATCTGATTCTTGAGAGAATTGTGCAAAACTCCAAAGCCAACACCAGAGGCACAATTTTCCAAAAGTCGGTGCAACTACTGGCATACGCTGACGATATTGACATCATTGGTAGGACTCAACGTGATGTCATAGCCACGTTTGCTAGTATAGAGAAGGAAGCGGTAAAAATGGTGTTTAGAAGTAAATGAGGCTAAGACTAAGTACATGCTGTCAACACGAAAGGACACACAACATCGACGAATTGGACATAACGTCACCATTGACAGATATAACTTTGAGGTAGTACGGGACAACAACGACAACAACATCTCGTCAGAAATCAAACAACGAATTACTCTTGCCAATCGCTGTTTCTTCCTACTAAGAAGGCAATTTAGTAGTAAAGGATGAAGAAATCCTTGGTCGATTCGAGAGAAAACTTTTTCCGAAAATCTTCTGTCCCGTTTGCGTTGACATGCTTTGGAGATGAAGATTCAATTTAGAACTTTACGAGCTGTAAGCGACATGTCCCTAGTCAAAAAAAACTCCGCATTGGACGTTTAAGATGGCTAGGGCATGTAGAACGAATGGACACCAATACTCCGGCTCGCAGAGTCATCGATTCCCAGCTAGACGTCGGACGCAGTGGAGGAAGACATCGCCTTAAGTGGCGCGCACAAGTATAAACCGACCTCAACCAACTTAGAGTGCGCAACTTGATTCAACTAAGGACCGGGCTAATTGGAGAGGCATGTTGATTCAGGCCCAGGTTCATTCCGGACTGTAGCGCCGCTTAAGTCAGTAAGTAAGTATCCGTGAGAGACCGATGTTATGCAAACAATCAAACACTTAAGGGCGACATCACCCAAGCAATCCGTGAACTACAGCCCGAAACAGTCTTGGATAATTGGATTGATAGAATGCGCTACTGCGAAGCCAGCCGAGGCAGCCACTTGAGTGACGTGGTATTCAATAATTAATGGGAATGTTTGCTCTTAATAAAAAGGACATAATACATGCAGACAATTTGATTTTTTTAATTTTATTGCAATTTTAGATCATGCAGATCATCCCTAAACTCATTATACTTCAACCACAGACCTACTGTCCACCTAACAACGACACGAACTTCCCAAATTATTTTTGTGACAACACAAGCAAAGGTTGGAATGAACTTCCAGAAGACATATTTCTACCAATATACAATCTTCAACATAGTCAATACACATCTGGAGGCATTATCTTAGGGTACCAACCTTACCTGAGAAAAGTTTATAAAAAAAAACGTTTCCGCTGTTTTTTTTTGTTTTTTGGAAACAGACCTGCAATATCCACTTCTATTCTCTCAAAGGTGCCCCGACGTTGTATTCATACAAAGTGCCATGCGTCTTTCTTTTTGGACGTTTATAGACTGCGCATGTTACACATTTTTGACACCACTTGTCAACGTCTAAAGTCTTGTTGATTCGCAAATGGCATTTCGATTCTACATCGTGTAGCTCCCGTAGCACATCCTTGACCATGGAGTGTGGAACGACAATCTGGGTTATAAAGGTCGTCTCGTAGAAAGACTAACATTTTGTTCTCATGGTACCATCCTGGACATGGAAATAATCGCATTGTGCGCAATAAGCTTTTAGGGTTGTGCTACGATCCCAGATTCCCTGAAGTTTATCCATGTCTTCCCTCCATATAAGGATTGGTTCGATGTCTGGGTCTTCCATCTGTGCTTCTCGGATCTCGTACTAGTCCAACTGATATTCTGCTCCACTCTAATTCCTTGATGATAAGATCCTTCGTATTCTCCTTCTCCTGCCGGCTATTGGGTTCGCAATTCATTCAACCATCGCGACAGGATAGAGCATCAGTATTGAATGCAGGATTCCTTTTCGATGCTGAAGCTGATTCTCAAAATCGAAGAGCTGCAACCGCTCGTTCCATTTAGCAACCTGAATCTCGGGATTCCTAAAATTAAAGCAACCACTAGCAGCATGTTCTGTCCGAAGAAGGAACTTCCCTCCATAGAGGTATTTGTGAAGATTTATCAGCGCCAGAAATGTCCCTCCTGGTTACGCTGTAATTCCTCTCAGATATTGACAGTACCCTGCTCCAAGGAAGTAGTTTTCAAAAAATCTATGTCTGACATTTGGAGTCTTTGATAGTTCGTCTGCATCTGTAGTCTGTTATTAATACTAGAGCTTAATCTATTCGTATCTTCTGAAGCCTTTTTTATAACATGATCACTGCTCAGTATGCGACATTTCCATTTGCGGAAACCCTTAAATCGTTGCTCATGGAGCTTTGCGCATGACAAGGGTTTCTAATTACGTTACAGTTCCCAAATAGTCAAAGTAAAAGCATCCACTTTCAAAGCTTTACCTAACTCCTGACAAGATGTCGACGTTGCTAAAAACATCAGCAAAACACTTTATCCCTTCGAACAATTAGTTTAGTTTCCCTTTCAGCTTCACTAACTTTGAATCAGAAAAGGAGTATCCTTCCTAAGTTCATTTGAATGCCTGCCACTAGTTTTGAGTTTTTTCCTGTTTTTTTTTTATTTTGTTTCTCTTTACTGTACATCAACTCTTCCTAATGTTCTCGTCCTTAAATGGACCCCCCCGAACAACTATGGCGTGCAGAACTTTGCACAGAAATTGTTTTAGACGGCTCAACAAATTGGAGAAACTTATTTAAGCAAATTTCACTTGCCACCATTCTCGTCCTGGTGGCCGATAACTTAAGCCAAACCATCCATTGCGCTGTCCGTCCATTATTGTGCATCGTGCGAAACGGCCACTAACCCGATTCCATTGCTGGTCATTGCCAGGATAAAAGTTGATTTGATTTAATCCTCGAAAAGGTGGTGACGTTGTTTTATCCTTCTCCTAGTCGTACTCATAGAAAAGCAGCTATATATGTACACACTCAGATGTATTGTATACGAGCCGGAAGGCAAAAGTATAGTGTCCTGCAGCATTGCATCCTGATGCTTTAGTTGTTGGCAATTTGTTGTTGTTTTTTGTTCGCTGTTCAGTATTTTTTTTTACCTCCGGTTTTGCTTTTCTCGTTGTCCTTCTTTTGTATTAGTCACTGTGTGTGTGTGTGTGAAAAGTTGTCGCCCTGTTCACGATTATCCTGTTATTTAAAGTCCGTGACGGAATTTTCCGTCGTCGTATCTCGAATACACATAAAAAGTTCTGTGTGGAGCTGACACTCTTACTCCCGCCCCCTAGCCAAACGTCAATGGGGCTTGGTGTGGTGTGGGGATATGCCTGCCGGACAGCTTCGTCCTGGTGTCGACATTTCTTCCGCTGCCGTTTGTCCGCGCTGCAGAAGGAGCAACATTCGAATGCACAATTCTTAAAGTGGATAAAACTTTTATTTTAATTTTGTCACACTTACTTAACTTGATTTTGCTGCTGCCGCTCTTTCGAGGACTCTGCTTGTCCTTTATTTTTCCTTACTTTGCTCCTTGTACTGTTGTACGCTGTTCGTGGGGGTTTTGTCTGATTTTCCATTCTTTTTCGTTCGCTTCTTTTGTCTTATTATACTATTATCCGTCCAGTGGAGGTTTTACTATTCAGCGCATTCGTTTACACTCTCAACACGCTAAAGGATTGTCATCCTGCAATTGTTATTAGAGAGAGAAATTCTACAGTTTTCACAGAGGGACAATACAAGTGGAGGTGGATGTCCTTAATACTGTGATGAGGATAGGTATGCGCAGAGAATTACAGCAAAGCTGATTAGAAATTGAAATTGAAGTCGGTGTAAGTTTGTTTAGGAGCAGGAGCGAAGTGTATCCTTAACGTAATGGGAAAGGCTACTTTAATGAGTTAAAAATATAGGTTGGGATTTTCCAAGTGTAGAGGGAAATTCAAATTCAAAGGTCATAAAATGCAATTGGTGATGAGGCCTACAGGGAGAGGTTTTACCATCACCATCGAACAGGCAGACCAGTCTGTCAAATCGCCAATATGTTTCAGATGTTGGAACCTTAAGTCATTGGTGGGACTATTTAGTACCGCCAAAGAAACTTGTAGGAATCAGACATTTCTTTGGCGGTACTCAATATTTTCCCAGCCGTGACTTTAGGTAACAAATATTGAGTGCAGCTAAAAAATGGTGAAATTCTTTCCAAACCTGTGAAACATCTAAGAAAATGTGGGTTGAATATGACAAACGAAACAAGAACTACACGTCAAGGTTAATTGAGAAACAAGAACTCTTACGGTAATACTTGCTGGACAAAACTTACTCAATGCATCTTATAGATGGTGACCTTCATGAAGTAAAATATTACACTTTCTGTGACACCGGACCAGCCTTAACCCTCACTACTTAAAAAGCGCAACAGTCCGGGTTAAAAACAAGAACAAATATTTGGCATAAACTGACCTTTCAGAGATGCAACCACAGCTTATCCATTATTTTTGTGTGTGAAAAGTTATATTTTTGTCAAAAAGACCAGGACCCCCAGCTTTGCTATTACGAACGGGAAATTAAAAAAAGCTTCTCATGACAGTTCTACACAACTAGATGTTTACAGACTTTCTCAAGAGGTGTACCAGTGAAAAATAAGTATTCCTGTGACTTTTTGGATCTGAACCAGGAATTGGATGACCAGTATCTTATTGAGACTCACCTTAGTTTTTCAAGATTGGGTCTTTTTACTAAATTGCCTTCTTATGCCGCAGAGATAGCGGTTAATTAAGTGGCGTTACGTCCGGGATGAACCTGAGCCTCAACCAATATGCCTCTCCAATTAGCCCTGTCCTTAGCTAACTGCCTCCAGTTGCGCACTCCAAGTTGGTTGAGGTCGGTTTCTACTCGTGCGCACCACTTAAGGCGAGGTTTTCCTCTACTGCGTCCGACGTCTGGCTGGGAATCGAAGACTCTGCGAGCCGGAGTATTGGTGTCAATTCGTGTTACATGTCCTTGCCATCTTAAATGTCCGATGCGGAGTTTTTTGACTGTCGCTGTATAGCTCGTATAGTTCGTGGTTGAATCTTCGTCTCCATCGCCCGTCAACGCAAACGGGACCGAAGATTTTTCGAAGAATTTTTCTATCGAATCGACCCAGGATTTCTTCATCCGCTTTTGATACGGTCCATGCTTCAGCGCCGTAGAGCAGGACTGGGATGATCAGGGTCTTATATAGGATCTCCTTAGTAGTTCGAGTGAGGGCTTTACTACTAAATTGCCTTCTTAGCCCGAAGAAACAGCGGTTGGCAAGAGTAATTCTTCGTTTAATTTCTGACTAGATGTTGTTGTCTGAGTTAATAGCGGAGCCGAGGTAGACAAAGTCCCGTACTACCTCAAAGTTATATCTGTCAATGGTGACGTTCTGTCCAATTCGTCGATGTTGTGTGTCCTCATTTACTGCTAAGCCCATTTTTCCTGCTTCCTTCTCTATACTAGCAAACCTGGCTATGACATCACGTTGAGTCCTACCAATGATGTCAATATCGTCAGCGTATGCTAGTAGTTGCACCGACTTTTGGAAAATTGTGCCTCTGGTGTTGGCTTTGGAGTTCTGCACAATCCTCTCAAGAATCAGATTAAAGTAGTCACATGACAGCGCATCGCCTTGGCTAAATCCTTTTTTGGTATCGAATGTGTCGGTGAGGTCGTTTCCCACCCTGATGGAGCAGCGAGAATTCTCCATCGTCATCCTACACAAACGGACGAGTTTGGGCGGTATACCAAAACTAGACATGGCTCTGTACAGTTCGTCTCTATAAATGCTGTCATATGCGGCTTTGAAATCGATGAATAGGTGGTGGGTATCGATTTGGACTTCTTGAGTTTTTTCCTGGATCTGCCGAAGTGTGAAAATTTGATCGGTTGTGGACTTTCCTGGCCTAAAACCACACAGATAAGGGCCAATCAGGTTGTTGGTAAACGGTTTCAGGCGTTCACATATTACGGCAGATAGGATCTTGTAGGCGATGTTGAGGAGACTTATGCCTCTGTAGTTGGCGCAGTTCAGAGGGTCTCCTTTTTTTCAATAGCTCCTAGAAATGAAACGCACGATTTCCAACTATTCAAATTTTATTTTAATTTAATAAGAAGTGGACTGTATCGTTTTTCTTTTTGAGAAGCTCCTTCCTTGTTGAATTATTAACTGCATGCCTTACCTCTGTTATATTCTGACCCCTAACCCGAAGGGGGTAGGTAGATGTGATGTAGTAGGGCATTGTTTTCCATGACGCTGTTCGGGCGAATCCTTCACCTTATACACTTCCTGAAAGACAGCCCCACCTCTCCCACCTTCTCCACTTTCTCCTAAGGATCTTCAATAACATAGAAATCGTAGTCAAAGACGGCTTCCCTCGGATCGATTCCTGCTGTCAAAAGTATGTTTGTATTGTCAGTTGTTCGTTGGAGCTTAATACACGGAAGATCGTTATGACCTTTCCTCCTAAAGATCTTATTAATTTGTGGAAACATACTCGGGTCGCTGGAATTTACTGCCCAAATTCTGTTATTCGAAAACAAATTAATGGACAACCGAAAGTTCTTCTTGATCAATTGGTTGATGGTTTTGATCGACGCCTTCAGTGTACTTATCCCCGGGTCACGTGTGTTTGTCAGCCGTCCGTACAATAGTTGAAGTCTCGTCACAAGTCCGCTTTTTTGTCTGTACAGTGAGTCGCATATCTGTAGGTAGACGTTATGTCACGTTCTTTGTATTTTGGTATCGTCCTGTTCATTGTTCTTTGAATAGTTTCGTCCATTTGTTGTAAATATTCGTTGATTTCGTCTGTATATAAAATTTTTTTCCTCCTTCTGGACACAAAGCTCGAACTGGTTGTTTTGTGCTTTCATTTTATCTCCTTCGACTTTAACTTTACATTTCATCATCACATCCTTCCATCCTTCTTAGTGGACTCTATCTCAAATAATCCTTGCATTTTGTATCTTTTCTCAAACAATTAGCGAAATTCTTTGTCCCCCCTCATGGCACTGAATAGTTTTAAATGTTATGCACGTCACGTGTCCACAAACATCGATACTGAGATACATACAGGATAATAAAATAAATCCAAATGAAATATAAAAGAGAAACCTTTCGCCATCATTACATTTAACATTTAGCACCAAACTCCAAATGCTTATTCAAAACACCGATTCCCACCATAAAACCAAATGTATGCCATCTACTTTTATCCCCCACATTTGCTTTGTTTTGCTCCAGTCTGGTCGGTATTTACTTGAAATTTTCTTCAGAATCCAACTTGAAGAATACCAATTGATTGTGCAAACCAGCCTTATGACCTTCAACTGTTCGGAGGAGGCGAGAAGACAGCAACAAAAAAAAAATAATAAAAACACATCTGTTACCCAGCTTATGGGTATATCCACTTGTTTACTTTACTTTTGGCCAAAACAACATCAACATCAGGACCATTCATGTTGATGGTACATACGCTCTAATACCTTGAACCACAACATCAGCCCAAATCAACAGGACCCTACCCTGTGATATTACCATCACGGGTTGAATGTAATTTTGTTTAAAGTGCTCTCTCTCTCTGCAGTAGTGTCCCGCCATTTTGAAGTACCGGAACCGTCAAAAATATTTCAGCTAGGGGATGCAAAGCCTGAAATTCCTTTTTTTTTATCACCCGAATCAACAGTAATAAAATTTGGAATTATTATTGCATAATATCCCGGCTTCAGAATTGTGAGGTGAGTTTAATTAGGCACCGAGTGGGTGGGGAATTTGTATCTCGGTTTGTATCCGCAGTTCCTTGGCACTGCCATTGGCACAATAAGAAGGTCGTTTTGAGTTGTGGCAACGCTGGGAGCCGATTGAGTTGGGTGGTGGGTGGTGGGTGGATGTCGGCATCGCCGGGTTGAACGGTCTGAGTGCCCTGACTAAGCAGTGCTCATTAATTTAAATTATTCAAATTATCTGAAGTGGTAGTGAAGATTGGAGGTGTCTTGGTTGTTTGTTTTACGAGCATCGTGAGCACCGTGGATGTACTTGAGGTGTAGTACGCGTGGATTTGTGTACTTTGATTAAAACCGTGGCCGGTGGCGGTACTGTTTAAGTAGCTAGGTTAGGGTAAACAAGTTATTTTGAAATTAGCTAAGAGGCGAACTTCAAACTGTGTGGGGGGGGGGCTGTTATGGTGAGGGGTAATCATTTTCAAGTTATGCGGTTGATAAGTTCAAATGAAAACATTCGCAAGACAGTAAAGCGAAGCAATATAATTTCGACATTTATTATCATAATTAAATTAATAGTCGACTGGGTAGTGACGGAAAAATTGTGGATTTTATTTTGTCTGGGAACTATAAGTGGGGATTAAACTTGACCACAATTTAGAGGTGCATGGCTTTGAAAGTTTTGAAAGAATTGATTTGATGATCTGTCAAATACGTAAAAGAAATGCAAATGTATGAAAATACTTTCAACTCCGAACCTTGGCCGTAGATAATTTTACATCTTATCTATGCCTGTATAGTAGTATTGGCGGCAGAACGTGTCCTCACACTAATGCACATCTTCCTTTCCCATGACTTTCCAGGCAGCGGAAGTATTCGCTAGACGTAACATACGGAGCCTATCCGGATATGAAAATCGCAAGGAAAACAATTCGGCCAGCTAGTCAAAAAGTACAGCCTCACCAAAAAGACAATTTCTAATGGCTTTTGACTAAATGACCTTCCAGCACCATGTAATACTCTCACAGAAGCACAATTAATGCGGAATTCGTCAACATAAGATTTATATACGCCCAAGCTCCGAAAGAGTAAAAAGGTGATACAGCGAAAGACTGCTTCTACGAGCTCCCTGACAAACTTTATAAGCGTCTACCGAAGCACGATGTTAAAATCATGCAGGGAGATTTTAAAGCAAAGGTAGGAAGGGAACACATCTCTAGCAGTATTGTCTGAAAACACAGCCTACACGACAATAAGTCTGGCCACGGACTTAGGCTAATTGACTTCGCTGAGGAATGCAATGCCACTATAGCCAGCACTCGATTTTCTCACCAAGATATCCATATCAACGAACTGCCAATCAAATTGATCACATTGCGATAGAGGCACGCATCCAGTATTTTGATTGTCCACACATTCCGAGGCTAACTTCGACTCGGACCGTTACCTTGTTGCAGCCTAGGTTAGAATGCAGATATCCAACACCCCACAACGAATCAGAAATAAGTGAAAAAAAATATCGGAATACTGGAATCGCAGCCGCCAAGGCCTTCGCAGAACGTATATCCCTTAAACTATACATTAACACCATACTACCAGCATCTAATGTCGAAGAACAATGGGAACGATTTCAACAAGCTATTAGGTCAACCGCAACTAATGTGCAAGGTTTCTCGAGCCCACCATCATGAAATACCTGTTTTGATGGAAAATCCCGCAGATGCTCGCAGCATCTTACTTACCCTAAAAGGGTAAGTTGCATCTGAAGACGAGAGCTGCCATTGAGCTCTATAGGCAAAGAAGAAGGGAAGAACACCGGCTTTTCAGAAAAAAAAGAGCAAGAAAAGCGAGCTAACGAGGATATGGAGAGTTGCCACTCCAGGAACGATGTTCACATGTTTTACCGAAGTGTACAAGGATACATGGAGCTAACAGCCGCGTACGGCAGCATTTATAGAGACGAACTATACAGAGCTATGTCTAGTTTTGGTATACCGGCCAAACTCGTCCATCTGTGTAGGTTGAGGATAGAGAATTATCGCTACTCCAGCAGGGTCGGAAACAACCTCACCGACACATTCGATACCAAAAAAGGATTTAGGGAGCCAACACCAGAGGCATAATCTTTCAAAAATCGTTGCAACTACTAGCGTATGCCGACGATATTGACATCATTGGTAGGACTTAACGTAATGCCACGTTTGCTAGTATATAGAAGGAAGATGCAAAAATTGGCTCTCTTGTAAATTGGGGTAAGATTATGTATATGCTGTCAACACAGAACGTCATTGAATTGGACAGAACGTCACCATTGACAGATATAGCTTTAAGGTAGTACGGGACTTTGTCTACCTCGGCTCAGCTATTAACTCTGACAACAACATCTCGTTACTCTTGCCAAGGAGTGTTTCTTCGGGCTAGGTTAGGTAAGGTTGGTGGGTGGATGAGGTAGTCGTCGTGCGTCTTCCCTATTCAGACTCAAGTCAATGTAGATCCATTGTGATGCCCGTTGGGGGTCCACGTGTTTTGTTGGTTCCTTTATTTGACCCGTTACTGTCCATATTTGTAAGTCCCTTTCCAGCTATCCAGACGTTGTTACAAACCTGAGAAGATTACAGAAAGGGATTTCCGTGAGGTCGTGGAAAAAGTATTTTTCTAAGGTTCTCATTCTTAATATGCCAAGGCCTAGGCAGTGATACAGAACGTGGAGGGTATCCTCGTGTATTTCTTCATCAACGCAGCCTCTAAAGAGGTCGTCACCTAAAAGATGCATTTTCAGTTCACGGGTTTTAAGTAAGTTGGGTTCAGTTAGAATCCCTACTAGTGTCGAAACAGAACACCATTTTCTTTGAAGCAGTTTATGGGCTCTGGCTTTGTCATACTCAGGCCACATCCTCTTGGATGTTTCACAGGTGGGGAGTTCCACCTGTTTTTGGTAATATTCATTGTTTTCTGTCCCATCCGTATTTTGAGGTCCAATAGTGGTGGTTTGACAGACTGGTCTGTCTGATTAATGCTGGAGGCAGATCCTTTTCTTGCCAGTTCATCAGCAATTTCATTGGCCTGTGTCTTTGTGCCCAGGACTCAGCAGAGTTCAATATTATGTTGAACGCAGTGCTCAGGGAGACCAAAAGTGCTGTTTGGCTTCAGTGTTTTGGAAAACAATCCCGCTCCAATGCCTACGTCCATTTTTGAACCATCAGTGTAGATGGATATTGTTTCTGTGCCCAGTTCGTTCCTTTCACACTCGTCTCTACTTGGAAAGATGCAGGAGAACGGTCTTTGAAAGTCAGAGTGAGGCAGCATGTAGTCAGAGGATACAGTTGAGCCCAGATATCTGTTTAGAATTTGAACGTGCCCTAGGTTCTACCTACCATGTAGAGCGTTTCGACTCCTTTACCTTTCGTGAAGGCATGATGTGATGAAGATATCTCTCGGGGGTTGAGCTTGTCACAAGCATAGCTATTTTAAAGGGGTTTAAAACGAAGGGCCTATTTATGGACCTTCGCAGTCGTGTGACTGGGCTTGGCAGGAAAAAGACTACCCTAACTTTCCGCCAGCACTTTGGAATGTAACTGCATTTTTAATTACTAACAAACAATTTGTGTTACGATTACGGATAATGCCATCGATCCCTGGCGACTTATAAGGAGAGAAGGAGTCAATTGCCCAATTGATTCTTTCTACACAAACCATATCCTCCGTTGTTGCTGTCATATAGGGTGCCATTATGGACGGTTGTGTCTAGATTCCTATCGGAGTATATCGATCAAGTCCTGAAAAGTGTGTTTCCAGTAGATTCATGGGTGGACTGTGTCCATACTCCATTGGAGAGGTTGAGGTAACCTGGCACGGTCGGTTCCTGGGCGATTAGTTTTCTAAGCCTGGCTGATTCAGTGGTGCTTTCTACACTACAACAGAAACTATGCCAGGTGGTCCGTTTAGCACCATTGACCGCACTTGTGAATTTGACCTGATTAACCATATAGGGACACCAGTCTGTTTCCGAATTTGAGCTTCTTTCTGCGTTATGAAGATTTTTAATGCTTTGTAGCTCTTTCGTCCAGCATGTCGGTGATCTTTGTGGTCTTATTGTCCCCAGGGGAGAGACTTCTTCATAGGCGTTGAATAAAGTGTTACATATTAGTTCCGCTGCAGCATCAATTTCAGATGGAGTTTCCATCGGATGCGATAGAAGGATCTTGCGAGTTTTCCCTACTTTTACAACGAACCTGTCACAGTTGGCTTTCTTGGGGTTTTGGTACGGAATGGGGAGTTTTGTGTTATTCTGTGGTCAGAGTATGATGTCTATGATGAAATTTTCCATTGACACACAGCGGATTTATCAGAGTTAGTGAGGATGGTAATACCAAGAACCTTTTTCCTGGAATAGGGGTCATTAACCCTATTCGCCACTAACAAAATACTGTCTAAAATGCATTGAAACAGAGACTCACCTCGTGTATTGGTATCAGAACTGCCCCATTGTATGTGACGAGAGTTAGCATCGCATCCCATTATTAGGCAACTTAGTAGAAAAACCCTCACAGGAACTACAAAGAAGATCCTATAAAGGATCCTGTTCATCTCAGTCCTGCTCTATGGTGCTGCATATTGAACCGTATCAAAAGTGGAAGAAGAAATCCGTGGTAGTTTTGAAAGGAAAATTCTTCGAAAAATCTTTGGTCCCGTTTGCGTTGATGGGCTATGAAGACGAAGATTAAACTATGAAAAATACGAGCTATACAGCGACATACCCCTAGTCAAAAAACTCCACATTGGTCGTTTAAGATGGCTAGGACATGTAGAACGAATGGACACCAATACTCCGGCTCGCATAGTCTTCGATTCCCAGCCAGAAGTCGGACGCAGTAGGGGAAGACCTCGCTTTAAGTGGCGCGCACAAGTAGAAACCGACCTCAACCAACTTGAAGTAGGCAACTGGAGGCAGTTAGCTAAGGACCGGGCTAATTGAAGAGGCATGTTGGTTGAGGCCCAGGTTTATTACGGACTGTAGCGCTACTTATCTAAGTATGAAAGTCGGTTTGATTTTCTAAGCTTATCTCAGCATGCGAATTTCGGGCTCAGTGACACGATGGTTAGTGCAAAGAACTGCCGAGCAGAAGTTTTGGGTTTGATTCCCAGTCGTTGCAACACCTAAATGATTTTTCATTGTCCTTCCTCTCGCGATGATCTGACAAATCATCCGAGTGGTATAAATTGTCAAGAAGAGTCGGCATAAAACAGGAGGTCCCGCCATCGTGCAAGAAGTACACACGCACACATGAATGGTTGTGCGAAAGCTAGGGCCTGGGTACTAACAAAACATTTCCGTATCTCAGCATGCGAATTGTATCTATCACTCGGTGGTTAAATTTTAAGGGCCGATGTTGATTTTGAATAAAACGAATTATATAGGAAATTATTGTCATTTCTCTTTATTATGATAAAATTGGTATGGTTCAACAAAATATCGGCCAAATGGCCGCCGCGACCTTGGCGGCACACCCCCATCCGATGGTCAAAATTTTCAAAGACTAACTTACTTACTTATCGGGCTCCCGACCCGTGAAGAGTCTCTGCCTGATCGATCCCGGGCTCGCTGCTTCCAGTTGTGTAGACCAAGTGCTCTAGCATCCGCAATGGCTTGGTCTTTGAAACGGAGGTTCGGTCTTCCTGCTGGGATTCGAAGATCCTCTTAGCTGGAGAATTATTGTCCATTCGCTCGATGTGGCCGAGCCAATGTAGTCGACGTGTTTTGGCTTTTTGGACTACATCCACATCTTGGTACAGCTCATAGAGTTCGCGGTTGTATCTTCTCATCCATTCGCCCTCCTCGTGCACAGGACCAAAAATCCGCCGAAGTATTTTTCTTTCGAAGGAGCCCAGAGCGCCATAAAGCAGAACTGGCAGGATAAGGGTTTTGTAGAGCACACATTTCTTCCTTCAAGTTAGGAGTTTTAAACCCAGTTGTTTCGCCAAACAGAAGTAGCAACGGGTTCCTAGGGAAATTTTTCGACGGATCTCCACTAGGGTGTCATTCGTGGAGTTTATGTTAACTCAGAGGTAGGTGAACTCCTTAACTACCTCGAAATTGCTGCTATCAAGAGTGACGTTTTGTCCTAGGCGGTGGACAGATGGTTGTTTGTTTGTTGATAGCATGTACTTAGTCTTCTCCTCATTTACTTCAAGACCAACGGATTTCGCCTGTTCTTTAATCTTCGTGAACGCTTTTATCACTGCATGTTGGGAGCAACCGATGAATTTTCGATGAAGCTGAGGCATACTTGAAGTTCTATGCCGTTAATGTGCCGAATTATCTCATCCTTTAGCTCTTGAATTGTTACTGGCTTATCGACGTACACCTTTTCTTTCAAATAACCCCAAAGAATAAAGTCCAACGGTGTTAAATCACATGATCTTGGCGGCCAATTGACATCGCCACCAAGTGAGATAACACGGCCATTGAATTTGTCGCGCAAAAGAGCCATTGTTTCGTTAGCTGTGTGGCAAGTGGCACCATCCTGTTAAAACCACATATCGTCCACATCCATATCTTCCAATTCGGGCCATAAAAAGTTCGTTATCATCTCACGATAGCGAACACCATTCACAGTAACTGCCTGACCGTCCTCATTTTGGAAAGCATACGGCCCGATGGTGCCCCCAGCCCATAAACCGCACCAAATAGTCACTCTTTGTGGGTGCATTGGTTTTTCGACAATCACTCTTGGATTATCATTCGCCGAAATGCGGCAATTCAGCTTATTGACGAATCCACTGAGGTGAAAATGTGCCTCATCACCGAAGATGATTTTCTTCGAAAATTGGCCATCCTCTGTTGCCATTTCTTGCCACCATTCTGACGCTTGAAATGGTCAAGAGGCTTTAGTTCTTGAGTCAATTGCACCTTGTAAGCGTGTAAATGCAAGTCTTCATGCATAATGTTCATCAACTACGAGCGTGAGAGGTGCAATTGTTGGGCACGACGACGAGTTGAGGTGGACGGCTCTTCAGCCACTTTACTTACTTACTTAAGTGGCGCTACAGTGCGGGATGAACCTAGGCCTCAACCAATATGCCTCTCCAATTAACCCGGTCCTTAGCTAACTGCCTCCAGTTGCGCACTCCAAGTTGGTTGAGGTCGTTTTCTACTTGTGCGCGCCACTTAAGGCGAGGTCTTCCTCTACTGCGTCCGACGTCTGGCTGGGAATCGAAGACTCTGCGAGCAGGAATATTGGTGTCCATTCTTTCTACATGTCCTAGCCATATTAAACGTCCAATGCGGAGTTTTTTGACTAGGTTTATGTCGCTGTAAAGTATAGTCGTATAGTTCGAGGTTGAATCTTCGTCTCCATAGCCAGTCAACGCAAACGGGACCGAAGATTTTCCGAAGAATTTTTCTCACAAATCGACTAAGGATTTCTTCATCCGCTGTTGATACGGTCCATGCTTCAGTGCCGTAGAGCAGGACTTGGATAATCAGGGTCTTATATAGGATCTCCTTAGTAGTTCGAGTGAGGGCTTTACTACAAAATTGCATTCTTAGCCCATAGAAACAGCGATTGGCAAGAGTAATTCTTCGTTTGATTTCTGACGAGATGTTGTTGTCAGAGTTAATAGCGGAGCCGAGGTAGACAAAGTCCCGTACTACCTCAAAGTTATATCTGTCAATGGTAACGTTCTGTCCAATTCGTCGATGTTGTGTGTCCTCATTTACTGCTAAACCCATTTTTGCCGCTTCCTTCTCTATACTAGCAAACGTGGCTATGACATCACGTTGAGTCCTACCAAGGATGTCAATATCGTCGGCGTATGCTAGTAGTTGCACCGAGTTTGAGAAGTGTGCCTCTCGTGTTGGCTCGGGAGTTTTGCACAATCCTCTCAAGAATCAAATTGAAAAAGTCACATGACAACGCTTTTTTGGTATCGAATTTGTCGGTGAGGTCGTTTCCGACCCTGATGGTGCAGCGAGAATTCTCCATCCTCATCCTACACAAACGGACGAGTTTGAACGGTATACCAAAACTAGACATGGCTCTGTATAGTTCGCCTCTATAGATGCTATCGTATGCGGCTTTGAAATCGATAAATAGGTGGTGGGTATCGATTTGGACTTCTTGGGTTTTTTTCAGGATCTGCCGAAGTATGAAAATTTGATCGATCGTGGACTTTCCTGGCCTAAAACCACACTGATAAGGGCCGATCAGGTTATTGGTAAACTGTATCGCATTATTTTCTGCAGTACGAGCATGCGCTGGTATTTCCACATCTCCTACAGACGCGGTTTGCACGATTTTTCCGATTGTACGCACATTTTTGGACGATTAAATTTACCGAAAAAATCACGAAGTGCACGATATGCATTTTGATTTGAACGCCCATTTTCATAATAAGCCTGAATAACTTTAACGCGATGCTCGATTGTGTATCTTTCCATGGTTCTTCTAGAAATAGTCTGCACTCCGGTGAGTCAACTAGACGCATTTTATTTAGGTGATATCGCAGACCGTGATGACCAGTTAGGTAGCCTACTAAGTTTTTGATATCGTGCCTGTGAAGATTAAGTATCTTGTCGGCATCTGATTTGAAGGGCTGAATAGCTCTTTTGGCCTGTCTTAGGCCTGGGATGTTTCCCCAGTATGATTTATGGCTGATTTGGGGATTGCACAGAAGAGTTCAGGTCCAATGAAGGGGGTTTCCGAACCTTTTCTGGCTATTTCATCAGCTTTTTCGTTACCTTCAAATCCCTTATGTCCGGGGACCCACCATAGTCTGGTTTTGTTCCTGGAACTGAGTGTTTGTAGGGAGTTGAAGCAGTATAGTACTGATTTGGAGTCAATGATGTGTGAGCTAAGGGCTTTTATAGCTGCTTGACTGTCCGTGAATATATGGATGTTTGCGCCTTTAATACCTGAGTTGTGTATTAGGTTTGCGCATTCTTTTATGGCATGGAGCTTAGCTTGGAATACACTTGCTGAGATGCGAATTGCCACTTTTTTTATATAAATGTCGAGGGGTGTAAGTCCTATTAAGGCTTCTATAGCCGCCGTGGGACAGGTACGCATAGCTCCGGTAATGCCCAGACAGGCAAGTCGTTGTACCTTGTTTAATTTATTTATGGTTGTTTTTTGGGTGACTATTGAAGCGTATGTTATAATGGGCCTGACCATGATCGTGTAGATCCAGTGTGTGGTCTTTGGAGAGATTCCCCAGGTTTTACCATACATGCTTCGGCAAGCACAGAGCGCTTTTTGAATGTTATACTGAAGCGTATGTTATAATGGGCCTGACCATGATCGTGTAGATCCAGTGTGTGGTCTTTGGAGAGATTCCCCAGGTTTTACCATACATTCTTCGGCAAGCCCAGAAAGCTTTGGTTGCTTTTTGAATTTTGTTGTTAATGTGGGAGTTCCAGCTTAGTTTCTTGTCGAGGACCACTCCAAGATATTTTACTTCGTTGGAATACTCAATGTATGTACCATTAATAAAAATTTGGGTAAGATTTAATTTCCTCCTTTTTGTAAAATTGACGATGATAGCCTTGCTGGGGTTTATAGAGAGACTTTCTTTATTACACCAGTCTATGACTATCTTAAGGGCGTTTTGCAAACGTGTTGTAACTTTGTTTGGTTCTTTGCCCTTTATTATGATGACTAGGTTATCGGCGTATCCAATTATATTGAAACCTGCATTACTTAGGTCTTGAAGTAGGTTATCGATAACCAGAGACCATAGTAGGGGTGAGAGTACTCCTCCCTGAGGGCAGCCTTTAACGGCTGTTACTGATACTGAGGTCTGTGCTGATGAAGCAGTTATTTTCCGACTTTCAAGCATCGCTTTGATCCATTAGATGGTGGCGTGATCTATTCTTCTATGAGTCAAAGCATTTGATATGGAGTCATATCCAGTGTTGTCAAAAAGCACCATCTATGTCTAGAAAGGCACATAAAGCTACTTCTTTGTCAAACTTAACACACCTAAACTGTGGTTCACATTCAAGATTTCGCAACTAAAAAGTTCCACAGATTATTTTTATTCGTTCGTTGTTCTGAACTTATTATTCCTAAATTCAATAGAATTATTATTTCTCGGTAAAACTTTCCTGAACGAATAAATTTCAAACGAACTGCAAACTCATTACACAAATTGCTATTTTCCCACACATACCTACAAAATAAAATTTATTCTATCGACTGTAAACCAATACCACTCATGTTTCCTCTCTAGCCGCAGACATTCGCCTCATAAAAGAAAATTCAAATGGAACCTCATCCTAACGAGACTGAAACAAAATTGAACATTTTTATTCGGAACAAATACAAATGCAGATGGCACCATCCCGGATAGTATTTACGAACGGACAACCGGATCATAAATATTCAAATTGCATACCGTGATGGATAGAATATGGAGTTGTTTCAGCTTGCACTCTATAATGGTGATCATTCGTCACCCTCCTCGTGCTCTCACCTCATAACCTAACCAGCCGATATGGCAAAGCTAAATGACCCAGGAAATTTCCCAACGGCAACGGTACGAAAACTCCAAACAGACAGTTTTATCAGCGTTTCACTTATAGCCTGACTTTGCCACTAGGTCTATGTTGTATATATGTACGTACGCTGGTCTGGAGCAGCTAAAATGCTAAACAGTTATACCTATGTAAACATTTAGAGGATACGATAACATTTAAACTTACACACACAGTCCAGTGCATAAGGATATCATTTTCCATCACCCCCGTCATCATCATAATCATCCTCGTCATCATCATAGTTCTTGTCGTCCTCGCTCTGGTCGTCGTTGTTGGGGGTGTCGGTGTACTCTCGTCCTCGCCAACTCTCTAAATGTTTCACTCTTGAATTCAATCTAAATTCAGAGGGAAATCTCATTAAAACTGTCATAATTAAATGTCAACATATGCAAATACAAGAACGCAGGCAGGCTCTAGCTGAGGTGACGTCCGTATATAGCGTTGCGAGGAGATAACTCTCAAAAGGGAAGCACGGGACACCGAGCTGAGATTTAAATTTTCAATTTAAATACGAAACAGAGAGTGCTGGCCTGCTTTGGACCGGCACTAGCGATAATTGTTGTATTTAGTTTTGAAGGATACATTCACTCATCCACGGAAGAGCGCAGTACAACCCATCCACCCACTAGCAAGGATATTAAGCTAATTTTTGTTAGCTTTAGCCTGGGCAGAGAGTTGTGCTGTCAGTTTGGACTCAATCTTCAGTTGAATGGCAGATAAGTTTCATGGTTCAGATTTTAGTGGGAACTTTTTGGTCCCGGAGAGGGTCCACCTCGATTGCTTATTCAAAAAATTTAAATATTTCAGATACGCCCCCAGAATACCCACACACAAAGGGACTGCATAACACAAGCGCGTTTGGGTGCGGACATAAACTTTCATGTTTTGTAATTGGAATACATTCCTCTGCCGGGCCTATTTTGGGTTTCCGGTCATAACTATACCTTTACTATGAGGACTTTGGGGGAGGTCCACCTCTCTAAGTAGATGGTATCGATAAAATGGAATCCTGAATGATGTTTATGGAAATTTTACCTTTGGTCACGTACATATATAGGGTTAGGGATATACAGGGTCCACTGTATAAGTGTGCGTGTTAAATCAAGTCTACTATCCTGACATGTGCGACTGTTGTGTGTAAATTTGAATTAACACTTGATGCGATTCAATTTGGAATTTGCTGTCCGTTCGTCCCAATGGAATAAATTATATTGGCAATCGAAATCATCGATAAGTTATAGGGTTCCAATCAATTATAACAAGCTCGTAACTGTGGTTAATGATGGGGTTGTGTGCTCTGTGCCGTCGAAGGAAGACCTCTGTGGGATACACTGAACATCGAATTTGGACAGAGTAGCCGTGAATGTCCTGTCGGCGTAAGGGTATCGATATTACTGGGAGCATTTTAATTGAAATATGAATTATCGTTGTCAGGGGGTTGGTTCAATGTAATTGGTGAGACTTGGTTATAAGTACATCAACCTTAACAATATTATATTAGTCTACAGTGGGATTAGGGAATACCCTTCCCACCAAATGAGGTGTCACTCGGATTGTTTGCACCGATAGAAGAATGAGTACCAGTACCAGAAAAAAGTTGGAAAGTCGTCAAATTGCGAATCTCGTCATACCCTACGTCCATAAAAACTGTATTTGACATAAAACTGTCCATTCTCGAAATATGTGCAGGTTCCGCTTTCGGAAGATGCTATTTCTTTTGCAAATAGCGCTGAGTGACAATTTTGTTTCGTTATTTGTGAGGTAAGCAGATGAACGATACACGTCGACAAGCCATGAAAAAATATATATTTGGCATTATGGGCACATAGAGGGCCTCAAGCCTAGCTTCTCCCTTCAGTTGTGTGTGCGAAGTTAATATTTTTGACACAAAAAAGAGGACTTCCTGTTTAAAGCCGAGTCCGAACTTCAAATTTTAGAAACTTCTCATGACAGAGTTACTATTGCATGTTTGTTAGACTTTCCCAGAAGTGTATCAGAGGATCGTATGAAAACTTGGAAAATACATTGATTTTGGAACCTGGTCCGATCCATAGCCAAGAGATGCGAGGAGTACACCCCCACCCTTACTCTGAACCCACACTTACTCTGACCGCCTAAATCATTCTAAACAAATTGCCCCGCGATCAGCAACAGCCGTAAGAAACTCCTTGGCAACATCTACAAACGGGGACCTGACGGAGCTAGCAACAATACATATAGCACAGATCGTCCGTTTCTACTGCAAATCGCGATGTAGCAAATTGATCTTTGAGGCGAATGGAACACCACAGATCACACTTACTCTAATACAACATTCTCTTCAGGAACAAATCTCTCAACAAAGGGTATCGCTAAGCGCCCACATAGGCCTATGCGAGTTTGATGGCTCACTTGACCGTCAACAGCCAATCAAACCTAATTGCCCGTATCCGATGAATCCCGTCCTCAGATCGGACTGAAAAAAATTCTTCTCTGAGCTGGGCCAAGGACACCGCTCCTCAGAGGACACCGCGTCCAAAGGTCGGTGGATGACATCTCTAGAAGCGCCAAAAAGAAAAAACGGTCAATTCCTCGCAATTCAGAACCAATAACAGAACGTTAAGTCAGATGTTGAAAAAACGTCTGGAATTCGCGAAAATAACCCGCAGTGATGGTAGCATGACGTCGGGGAAATGGAGAAAATGTGGAGATGAAACCTTCATCCAGCTTTCTCTATATCCTTTATGATCACTCGTACTCTCCGTTCACTTGCCGCAACCTATGCCTCTATCAGTGGCTAAGGGAAATTTCAGAAACGTTTCGTAACATGGGAAGGTAGAGGTGAAAATTTCCTCCAACTTCCTCCAAATCCTTCGCGATCACTAGGGCACTCCGCCAATTTTCTGCGACCTAGGCCTCTATCAGGGATATGTAAAGCGGATTACATGTGCGGACCAGAACTCCAGAGGAATCTAAGCCAGAAGCACAACTGGAGGTAGTAGAAATCGACCAGACTCCTAACCGTCCTCGTAATCGTGCGAGAATCCCGGTCGAGCCATCAGACACAAAGGACATTCTGGATATAATCAGGTCTACCAATCCGCTTCTTTCAGCCCATAATTGCCAAATTTACAAGGCTAAAGAGGCTTAGGGAGATTCCAGACACTTTTCATAATATCGGAAGGTAGAGGGTGAAACTTTCCTCCAACTTTCTCCAAATCCTTCGTGATCACTCGGGCACTCCGCCAATTTGCTGCGACCTAGGCCTCTATCAGGGATATGTAAAGCGGATTACATGTGCGGACCAGAGCTCCAGAGGAAGTTAAGCTAGCAGCACAACCGGGGATAGCCGAAATGGACTAGATTCCTAATCGTGTGAAAATTCCGGTTAAGCCACCTGACCCAAAGGACATTCTGGACATAATGAGATTCAGAAATACGCTTCTTTTAACCCATAATTGGTGGATTGACAAGGTTAAGGCTGAGGGAGATTCCGAAAATGTTTGCATAATTGTAAACGAGGAATCCCTGGCTCCTTTAGCCGCTGTCGATGAATTCATGACCTTTGGGTTCAGCTCCATTCTGTTGAATTTTTATGGATGGGCCTACTCTAGCACTGCACCACCTCAACCGCATGTCGATAACAAGCTGGCGGACATTGAGGTGGAAGGTAAAACTCCCCCACAACACAGTTTTCCGTCATATCTACTGGGGACCACCCCTAAGCCAACGAACACGGAGCTAGCGTAAAATAAAT